>JAEMWC010000246.1:412500-430000 GCA_016490735.1 Pachyseris speciosa | reverse complement strand
TTGTAAATCCTGGTCCAAATGTCTTTCAATATCATCGAGTTAGAAAAGTTACATGGTCAGTTTTGGAATTGCATGGTCGAGTTCTGGAGAACCATGGTTTAGTTGCATTTTGAAAGTCTGAGTTCTCGCTAGCGAGTTTTTATATTCTCGCTAGCGAGTTTTCAATTTCTCGCTAGCGAGTTTTTAATTTCTCGCTAGCGAGTTTTCAATTTCTCGCTAGCGAGTTTTTAAATTCTCGCTAGCGAGTTTTCAATTTCTCGCTAGCGAGTTTTGAATTTCTCGCTAGCGAGTTTTCAATTTCTCGCTAGCGAGTTTTTAATTTTTCGCTAGCGAGTTTTTAATTTCTCGCTAGCGAGTTTTCAATTTCTCGCTAGCGAGTTTTTCTCAATCGTGAGCAAGCGGAATATGCGGACGGATGTTCTAGACGGTGGAGGAAACTTTAGACCATAGAGGGAAGTTGAAGGCCGCGAATGGAAGCCGTAAATTTCGCAATTTTGAACTGTTGTTTTCTTTGAGGGCTCGAACTGGCGGGATTTAAGTGTACCGATATTTCATTAAGCCAAAGAACATAATGCAAACAAGACGCTCTATGAGCTTCTACCTGGGACACCTTCAACACCTTGCGAAGTGCAGAAGTAGACGTACGCTAAAACCGACTATTGGTTCGAAAATTGATCAAAGGGCCCTTGAAGGCAGCTCATTCACGTAGTGGCTAAGTGCATGCATTCGGGTATTCATTGCTGCTGTAGTCTGATGCGATTTCAATACCGGTTTGCAACATGAGGTGAAATAGTTAGGCAGAGCAGCTTGTCGATTTCTTTCGACAAAGTGACACAAATATTCTTTGTCGGCTGGAATTTAGTTGTGATTCAGTAAATTTGCATATCTTGCACTGTAAAAAACAATGAAAGTCTTCAGGATCTAGACGTGTTCAGCATCGCATGTCACGAAAGGACATTTAATGCACCTTCTTTTTTTCCTTCAAAACCTAGGAAAAATTATGTTAAGCCACTGATGAACTTTGTTGTGCTTCCTGCATCACAAATAATGCTTGACTTAATGGCAAATTTTGATAATGATCTTTTTCTTGTCACGTACTGGCGCCACGGAGTCTGGCTTGTACAGTAGTTCATTTCACAAGTAAATCAGTTTAAAATTACTTTCGATCCGTATTAAAGCGCGGGTCAGAAACTGTACTTTTCCTGAGCCGAGCTTAATTACAGTTTAGGTCGACCCAAATTAGTTACAGTCATGAAACGATACCACGATTTCAAATAACTACAGCGAGGCTGAATTATAAAAGTAATTCAAGTGGGAGCCAGTGACATTATTTTCGCATAGCCAACTCCGAAAACAGTTTTACGTGATTCCCTCGTACAAAAACAAAGATGCATTGAGCGAACCCAAAAGCAAACAATTTTCATTTTTCATACGGATTGTTTCCGAGAATCAGAAAGCGTGCGTTCGACTTCTGCACTTCACAAGGTGTCCAAAGTGTACCCGGGTTTAACGCTCACAGAGCGTCTTGTTTGCATCATGTTCTTTGGGTCAATGAAATATCGGTGCACTTGAACCCCGCCAGTTCGAGCCCTCAAAGAAAACAACAGTTCAAAATTGCAAAATTTACGGCTTCCATTCGCGGCCTTCAACTTCCATCTATGTATGGTCTAAAGCTTCCGCCACCGTCTACAACATCCGTCCGCATATTGCGCTTGCGCACGATTGTGAAAAACTCGCTAGCGAGAAATTGAAAAACTCGCTAGCGAGAAATTGAAAACTCGCTAGCGAGAATTTGAAATCTCGCTAGCGAGAAATTGACAACTCGCCAGCGAGAAATTGAAAACTCGCTAGCGAGAAATTGAAAACTCGCTAGCGAGAATTTAAAATCTCGCTAGCGAGAAATTGAAAACTCGCTAGCGAGAATTTAAAAACTCGCTAGCGAGAAATTGAAAACTCGCTAGCGAGAATTTAAAAACTCGCTAGCGAGAAATTGAAAACTCGCTAGCGAGAATATAAAAACTCGCTAGCGAGAACTCAAACTTTCAAAATGCAACTAAACCATGGTTCTCCAGAACTCGACCATGCAATTTCAAAACTGACCATGTAACTTTTCTAACTCGATGATATTGAAAGACATTTGGACCAGGATTTACAACTCGATAGGCTTTTGGCAGCAACGGCTTGCCATACTATGATGCGTGACACTTGGTAGTCAAAGATTGAGTTGATATTTCAAGTAATAATTATCAAGAAGTGTCAAAATTGTCTAATAACAATTAGACAATTTTGACACTTCTTGATAATTAAGATTACATGGTTAAGATCCAATTGAAATATAATTGATAATTTTCGTTGTCTTAAATATGTCGTAGCATGTTTCCTTAAGCCTGGTTTTCATATGTCGGGAAAATCCCAGACAGTCGGGGATTTCACTGTTTCCCGACCGTCCCAGATTATGCCGATTAATGAAAACTGGAGATCGTAGACATCCCCGATCGTCTGGGATGATCGGGGACAAATCGGGAAAATCGGGAAGCTTTCTATTTTCCCGATGCGTCCCAGATTTCTGCGGTGATCGTTATCTCGCCATAAATCTGGGACGGTCGGGAAATAGTGAAATCCCCGACCGTCTGGGATTTTCCCGACATATGAAAACCAGGCTTTAGAGACTCAAGAGTTCTATTCAATCCAATTACATCTATATATCAGTGCTCATGTAAGGTAAAAGTATACGTTGGGACAATCGGTTGTAGGTTGTATAGCTCCCTGTTATTTGAGAGTTTAGGTGTTCCACTGGTATAATGCAGAATAATCTTGAGTAGTAACTAACGTTTAACCAAAAAATAAATGAATAAATAAAGCAAATAAATAAATACTTTTACTTCGATGGATCATTACTAGCAATCTTTATGTGTTGTTATCGAACAAATGCCTAATCATGGATTAACAAGCTATGAAATACTGACGGTTGCTATGGAAAGGGATTATGTCAAGAGAACTGAACCAACGAACCAACCAAACAACCAACCAACCAACCAACCAATGATTTTGCATTTGTTTCATGCCAACATTGTGGAATACTGATAAAGAGTGACAGTATCGATCTATCAAAGTATAGGTGCTGGAAGCCGGTATTAGCCACCTTAAGGTATGGTTATTATTAATATTTGCGTTTTGTTACTGGGTACACTTAGAACAGCTTTCAATTGAGTGTCGTAAAACCAAAACCAAAGCAGTTACTGAGACAAATCACAACCAGCTGACGCAAACAGCGCAACGAACCAATCAGAATTCGAAGCAATTACGCATAACCGGCGTTAAGCGCGGGTCACGATTGGTCTTAGTTTTGCGTCTTATTGGTAGAGAAAGCGGAGAACGTTTTGCCAACCAATCACAGAGCGAAGTAAAGCAAGACCAAAAATAAAGGAGAATTACTTTCGACTCTCAATTAAAAACAAATCTAGGATATTATTTAGTTTGTTTTCCTCAGCAGATACTTGCAAGTTGACCTAGAAAGACAAAACGAATATTTTCCGACCAAGACTACGTTCTTTCATGAAACTTCCTATGAAGTTATTGCTAAGTACCATAATGAAAACATAATAAAAAAGAAAAAGAAAAAGAACAGAGCCGATTCCTAGACTCGGTACCTTTCAGTCAGTAACCATTATCGTAATCTTACTTTTTTCCAAGCTTTTGAAGTACGTTGCAGCCGCTGGGTCTTCTATCGGGTTCTTCCTTGTAAGGGACATTGCCAAACCGCCATGTACCAAGCATAACACCAACAAAAGAACCAAAAGTCTTTTGAATCCGACCATTCTAAGCTGAATCTGTCCTCCCGAAATAGGAAGAGAAAAATTATTATTTGATGGTAAGCCGTGTGGGCTTATACCAGACACTTGCTGCAGTATAATATTGTATTAGATCATCTAATCATGGAGTTCCAATAATTACCCGGGCTGCGCGCGTCTCGCGCGGCGCCCGGGTCATAAACTACCGACGGTTCTTCTTTTTCGTCGTCGAGTATCATCCACAAATGGCACTTCCGGCGTTTCTGCGCAAGCGCTAACTATTTTTAACAACAGTGATGCGTGTTGTCACGTATGGGAAAATGTCGATTCATCTTGTGGCTTTTGAAGTCTGAACAAACAATATGTTAAGAGAAGTGTCTGTGCGAATGTTTGGAAGTTCAACGGCGAGAAGAAAGTTTTGAACATGAGTAAACTTAACGGCAGATGGACTGCCGTGTTTCCCCGTGTCTGCATCAGTAGACAGCGAGTAGTCTCTAATTTTGGCGACGGATTGTGGGGGCACGTGCGCGCGCGAAGTTGCGAGGAGACGCGACGCGAGGGGAGCGCCAAAAATTAGAGACTACAGACAAAGGGAGTTTGACCTTTCACGGCCGAGTGATTCGAGTGTAAATCTCATATCAACAGCAAGAATGATGCCTGTTGTCAGGTATCGGAAAACGTCGATTCACCTTGTGTCTTTGAAGTTTGAACAACTAATATGTTAAGACAAGTGTCTATACGAATGTTTGCAAGTTCAACAGCGAGAAGAAAGCTTTTAACATGACCAAAATTTAACTCCAGATGGACTGCCGTGTTCCCGTATCCGCTCCATTGAGATGTACATTTTGTTGAATAACTCAAGTACGGGATATCACACACCCCTGAGACTTTGACAGGTAGTTTATTTACTATTTTGCCACAATATCTCAATTTCTGGACTTTAATTTTTGAATGATAAGCGATTATATTTTACAAATGTACTAGCGTCCCTTGAAACTGTCCAGAAACGTTCCTTTCTTGTGTTTCAAATGACCCTGGATTGACGTATTTGTAAACAGTTTCACTCTGCTAATTAATTTTCTACTCACATTTCACCGAGACTCCATTCACATTTATGCGAAAAAATCCAACATCGTTCGATAAGCGTTTCCTTTCTCAAAAAATTATCCATCGAAGCGAAAACAAGTGTGCTTAATTTTTTTTGTGGAATCAATACACTATTTTTATCATCTTGCATAACGATAAACCTCTGTGGCCGAAAGGTCGTTATTCCTGCCTGTGACGCAGCTAACCCGGGTTCGGTGTCTTTTAGTGGTATATATCACGGGCTTTATTTTTTCTGTTTCTCTTTTTCTTGTTCTTTTAGAAATATTTTTTACAAGTGTTATAATTATTGTGCTCAATGGTTGAGCTGTATTTTAGAGGAATATATGTTGATAGGGGTCTAAAGAAATAGACTCCAACACAAGCTAAACACAATGCGTCCGATGTAAGAAAGACAGACTTCCCTCTATTCTTTTGTTTAGCACTAAGTTAGGGATACAATACTGTTTTTTGCAAGCCCGGGTTTAGGCTAATTGTAGCCTCTTGTTACGTTTGCGCCACAGTCATCGGTTTCCGCAAAAGCTCGACTGAAAACACGGGAACGCGTACTGCTAAGGTCACTAGCTGCAGCGAGTCTTTGGAATGATATTCGCTGGTCTTGAAATTGGTACTGTAATGTACGAGAGATGTTTACAAATGCGCATAAAAATATATATTTTCAAGCAGGTTATTTTGCATTATTGATTAAATTATTTTCATTTCATTATTATATTATTTTCATAGCGATTTTATCATTGTATAATTCTCTTGAGACAGACGGTTGATTGTCGCCTCTTGTCTTTTCTAAATTATTTACATTCTTTCTTTAATGTGGTGGATCACCAAAAGCTTTTCCGTCTAAGAATAATACGTTAACGAAAATTACTTCTCAAGAAAAGATGTCCGAGGTCATGAAAAGTAAACTTGAATATCCAGCCAAATACCCTTAAACTGTTTGAGTAGATCGATATCTTTTCTCCCCTTTTCAATGCGTTTTAGCCCCCAAACAGCTTGCCGCGGAATTGGAACGGCATTTTCGAGAAGCGGGAAGTGTCGAGGAAATATGTCCTGCTAGCTTGTTTGAATGATTCCGACGTTTTATCGAGATTAATTCAATTCGAGAAAAAGGCATAAATTGTCGGGATCTATGAAAAGCGACCATGGCGTGGGAGTAGCCAATGAATCCTTTTAGCCGAGGTGAATTTTTCTTCCGTTCAATTCCTCCATTGACTTTGCTACGAAACAAAGTTCATACTCTACTTTTCCTCAGTTTAACTATCTGTATGTTTATGGCTATAGAGTCTTTATCTCTAAATCAAATACAAACCTATCTGAAGAGGCAGTCAGTCAAAAGAGGTTCTTTGATGTCTTTCTTCCTGAAGCCAAAATGGTATGAAATAAATTTTCAGGATTCTTTGATTTAATACAGCCTGACTAATTTATTTTTAAGCAATCTGATTGGTCTAAAGTTTTATCTTTGCTTAAGTTGCATCTGATTATGTGAATGATCAAGTTGCATTTGGTTAAGCGTATGAGAAAAGAAAATAAACATAACCAAAACGAGGTAAATGCTTTAAGAGTCAGAGCAGTTTCTATCGCGGACTTCATTTGTTAGTCAAAGACGGCTGCGCTTACCACTGAGTTTGAAGATACTTAAGAAAATAACCGCTATTACCAACCTTTTATTACAAATTAGCAATGAATTTGAGAGGCGAAATGAAATAATTGAATAATGTTTTGGCAATTTAACTGTACTCGAGACGATGTACTAATGGGCGTTTACATGTACAGCGAAACTTCTCTTGAAAGTTATCGCCTTCCAACAGTTAACATACGCCGTTTCTTGAATGGTCCTCGCTAAATTTTCGTAAGATATGAACCGCATTAGTAGCTTTTGTGTCTAAAATATGTTTGTTAACTTTATTATAGCCTGTAATCGTATTGATTTTAAGAATTTGTCGCAGGGAATTATTCAAGGAAAAATTACGCATGCAAACTGACAGCACCCTACAAATTTTGTACTCAATGAAAATATAGCACAAAAATCGGCTGTTTCTCGAATGGTTCTCGCTAAATTTTCGCTTCAAATTTATTCTCAACAGTAGTTTCTCAATCCAAAATATGTTTAACTTTTGTCAAAACCTAGAATAATATCTATTTTAGGGATTTGTTACTGGAATGAACTTGCCTTTGCGGTTCCTGATATCAGAAACCGCCAATCGCCGTGGTATCGAGCATCGGCGCGTGCGTGGTTTGCTATAAAAATTCTCTTGTTAATTTTCGAATCGATTTAGCTGATTTTTCGCTTAAAATTTATCCGCTTTAGCATTTTATAAATCTATTTCTTTTGTTTTCAGGAATTTGTCGCCAGAAGGTACTCGCCCTATAAGTTTAACACTTTCAGTTTGTTTTTTGTCATTTTTTGTCACGGAGTTACAGACGTTTCAGATGCTTAAATTGTAAGCGCATATTTCTGAACATTTTCAGTTTGGTTAAGGTTAAAATTTATTTGCTTTATATAAGCTTGTAACTTGAAGTATTTACCCACTTTACATTAGTTTTTTGCTTGTAGCTCTAGGGTATATCTACTGTGTGACTTTCGGTTGCTTCAACTTATCAAAATAAAAGACAAGATTGTAACTTATTCATTATTTAGCTTAGGTTGGCTCAAGCCGAGAGATAAAGGAGCCGACTGTTATCAATATTAGACAATGTATTTGAATGGGCTTAATTTGGTGTAGTTTTAGATAAAACAACAATTAAGCTCACACTAAACTTCACGGCTGGCCTCCTTTTGCTGCCGCATACCTACCTAGCTACCTAGCTACCTAGCTACCTAGCTACCTACCTACCTACCTACCTACCTACCTACATACATACACACATACATACATACATACATACATAAGTATATATAGTATAATAAGTAACTTCCACAACGAACCTCCTTTGTTTAGGGTGCATAACCACTCACACTAATCGATTTTGCAATTTTAATCTCTTTTCACTTATATTTTCAACTTTAAATTAGCTATTTTTGCGATGTTTTGGTATTACTTTTTCGGAACATATAGATTCAGTTTTGTTTAAAATTGTTTTACCAGTATAGCAAAACTATAAATATGCCTCTTTGGCTTAGGATGGCAAGGATTGAAATGGATTGCACAGTTGAAAAACTTGGGCCAGCTATTTCAAGTTCTCCTTTTTTGTGCTGTGGCAAAAATGGTCAAATACAGATTATGGCTTAATTCACTTTTGAGAAAATAGCCTGATATCTTTCGTTTGGTGCATTTTGCTTAAAATCATTAGTACTGTAAGCTAATTGGTTTTAACCCTTTCGCGACCAATAGGGACTTAATAGATTTTACTCTGTCTAACGCCAGACGATTTTACTTGTCAAAGGGGAGGCCTTTGGTGGTGAAAGGGTTAAAAACTATCTCCTTAACCCTTTCACCACCAATAGGGACTTAATAGATTTTACTCTGTCTAACGCCAGACGATTTTACTTGTCAAAGGGGAGGCCTTTGGTGGTGAAAGGGTTAAAAACTATCTCCTTAACCCTTTCACCACCAATAGGGACTTAATAGATTTTACTGTGTCTAACGCCAGACGATTTTACTCGTCAAAGGGGAGGCCTTTGGTGGTGAAAGGGTTAAGTTGACTTCCAAAACATAAAAGTTACCATGACATAGACCCTTTAAACTAAAATTTCTTTCAACAGAATCTTAGTACAGGGGCGGATCCAGGGGCAGTGGATTGGGTGGCTAGCCACCCCCATTTAGAACAGCCCACCAAAAACTGTAAAACGTGGAAAAACAAACGGAAATACGAGGGTCCCAAACAAATATAGAAATACGTTCCTCCCAAAAACCTTGTGAAGCCAGGCAGCCTGAGAATGTAAAAAAAAGAGACCAAACAATTGAATCTAAGCCCGAAACCAGAAACGATAGTTAGCAGGAAGTAACGCGGAATATTGAGCCTCGTTTGGCGAGTTCTTCCCCTCCATGTTGCTTTTTGCGATCCACCTTGCTTTACAGTTTTTCGTTTGGTGGCCGATTGGTATCAGCCACCCCCATTACGAAATCCTGATCCTTAACTGTAGTAAAACTTGATTACTTTCAGAATAGCGATTTGTATTCTGATTTCGAAATTCAGCCTTAAGGATAGTTTTATTTTTGCAAATTGTTTGCGCGGACAGCTGAACTCAGCTCCATTTCATTCCTTTTGATTTTCTGACTTTCATCACCTGAAGACACCTTTCTGCAGATGAATACTATATTTTAAAAACCATTTTAGGGGGTTTTTCCACTCAAGATCACCTTTTCCTCCAAAATCAAACTAACTCAGTGGGAACCATCATCATGCAACTCGTTGCCATGAGTGATGACAAACACAATGATGCCCGAGTCTCTTGTTGCCATGGCAACAGAACAAGCTTTTGTCAAATGGCTGTAATAGTGCTTCCTTGGTAAACATAATTAAGCAGAAACACTTAGTCAGGGAGGCAAGAAACATTTTTTACAAATTATGTTTGTATTGATCTATGCTGTGAACCTAGACCTGTGGACTGACTCTGGTTTATTGCAGAGAGAAACATCTTTAAAGTTTCACTTTGCCAAAAATGGTTGTTTTGCCTATACCTACCATCAATCTTTGGGATGTTATGAAATAACAATTCAACAGATTAGCATTATGTTTTGGTTTATGGCATAGAAAGTTTGTCTACCTCAAATCTGAGCCCTAAAAAGCTGGTCAAAGTAAAAGCATGGAAAGTTGGTAATTTTTACCAGTTACACATTTCATGTCAGTTTCAAGTTTCAAAAATACATGGGGTCAAGAAAAAATTGCTGTGGTCAGGTTTTGCAATATTTTCCAGCAATATCAGTGCAAAAGTGTTTGTTACACAAGAATAAAAAGGTAAAAAATCAAGCAGGCACGACAATGCATTTCTCCAGCATAGTAATAGCATAGAGATGGAATGAAAGCAACATATCAGCTCCAAAATGGTGCAAGAATTAAATGCAAATCTTGACTCGCAAACGAGCAGTCTGGACAAATCTTTTTCAACTGAATCCGTTATTTAGAGAGTAAAAATTACAAAACAGGCCTTCTGCTTCCAAATTAAAGAGGAACTTTAGGGAAAAGGCAAACAAGAGCTCTATCAGCTCCCTTTTTATCAGCAACCTCAATCACGCAGCCAAACAGCAAGAATCTGACTCCGTTGCATCCTGGGAAATTCCACATATCTTTGAGCGGGAAAGGCCCCTCCAAAAACAATTTACTATTTTCTTGTAAGTCTCTGACCGGGTTTCAATCCTGCGCCAAGCGTTGTCCAGGCACCTTCAACTTTCAATGAAACTTCCACAAGTGAAGATTAGAGCCTAGTGAGACAAGGCTCATTTGGTTTTAGGCCCATTGTTCATGAACAACAAACCGTCAGCAGATTGAAGTGAGCGTTTGAGCAAAGTTTGTTGCATTCACAGTGGCAGTAAGCAGTTCTTTGGAATTGGTAAGGTTTAAGCTTTCTCAGCCCTTGATAAAAAGCTCCGGCACCAGAAAATGACCTAAAAAACAAAAACCATCGTTTGAAAGCTAATTCTGTGAACTACTTTTTTCCTCAGCGGTTTCTGTATGGGCGAAAGTTTAGTATATGTGAACAACAAATTCTGTCCCTTGCGTCGCGGCGATATGAGTCAGCTTATAAAAGAAGAAGAGCAGCGGTAAAAGCCACGTCACTTAAGTCGAGCGGAATTGTCGTGACCGAAAAAGTTGGCGGTGACAGCATGTATGAATAGAGTCCCTTAAGCCGTTAGTTATCGGCAGGAAATGTCACAGTAAGTATGTCAAGACTTGTTTCATACTTACTGTGACATCTTATGCCAATAAGTAGCGGCTTAATTTAAGACACTGCACTTTTCATGCATACTGTGACCAATACCTAACAGCTTAACTCTTGACTCTTAACACACATAACTACCGCAGACAACGTCATAGTATGCAGATTAAGTTACTGACATATTACTCCGTAACCTGATACCCCCCTCCACTTCATGTTGCCTAGCCTTAAATGAACACTTGCTATTGCTATTATTAAATACTCTACTGGCCTGAAAATGCTGTGGTGGTTTCTCTTGCAAGGCCGCGCCTGCCATCGCACCTTGTCAATCCACTGAAGCCACTTTCCAAGAACTGTGTTGTTTAGTTTTTAAGGGTCGGAAATTTGTGCGTCTACTGACAGTTTAAGTTAAACTGTCAGTGGATGCGAAAAATATTCCTGTGAAGGTCTGCGAAAGTGGGTTTCTAACGGCAACAACTGACATATGAAGTTTTCCGGACTGAGGTAGTAGAGCGAAAAATCAATAACTATTGCAAGCTATTGTGTATGCAAACGCTGTCATCGCCTCGATGGGGTTACCTAGCAACTGTCAAAACACGCGAAAACCTTTGAAGAAATGGCATGACCATTCAAGATTAATAAATCAATGGCATGAATCATCTTGCTCCTGTTCAGGTGTGCTGGTAACGTCGGCCCGAGATTACCAGTTAAGAGTACAAGCAGTGTCACAATTACTACTCAGCTTGACTTAATTTCAGTCTGATATTGAGCTTAAAAGAGGATGGAATTAACTCCTTCCCGCTTCCAGCTGTGACCATCTAACCCACTGTTCGCACGCTGTGGTATGCATCTATTGGTAACCTCGGAAATCTTAGAATTACTAAGTAAATACATAAATTGATTTGCCTGTCTTATTTATTTGTATCCAATTATATGGAAAATTAAAGAGACAAGCGCCAAATAATATAAACGTTGGTTATTTATGACAGCTGATGGTTTTTCAGTTTCGTCATTTTTGTTAAGTAAGTCATTTTTACGATGTTTGGAATGCCATGGTTATCGATAGTAGACTGAATGAATTTCACGACAATTTGGTTTATAAACGGAGTTAATAATGTAAATTGACTACCGTACAGGGATTAAAAAAGCTGAAGTTTCGAACGTTAGCCGTTGATAAACCAAATTTTCACTCCTCCACTGACGCAGCACCACACTAACCCCCTTTATGAATAAATTACAGCTAAGCAGTAATCATAGGTACTGTGTATGTTCTTCATAATTCAAGTATTTCGAAGTTACCATTAGATGGGAATCAAAAACTCTGTACACGGAGTTTGATTTCCTTTGTTATCAGTGGATGATTTCACCCTCTTTGTTTTCTTCAATTTTGTTTACAAACTTGACTGTCTTTGTTTGCGCATTGAAAGTTTGCATTAACAGTTCGCATTCCATGCTTCAATAATCGCTAACCAGAATTTGATTAAGCTAAACAGTAAACCCGTTGAGAAGAATAGCAACTAGGAGTTCGCTCAGAATCATAAACGAGGAAAAGCCAAAATAAATTATTAAGATATAGATAGTTTTGCTTAGCTTATGACAAACAACCCTGGATCCACAGAGGAGCGCTTCTCTGTGGCCTCTGGTTTTGCAAAAATTGAGCATAGCCTGAACGGGGCAAAATGGTGAGAAAAGCTCCCGTTCGATCAAGATATCGAGTAGACGGTTTGTGGTATTGTGTTTAAACTTTGTGATTGTTATTTTTATCATGTGAACGTTTCCTGTCTGAGTGAGAAAGCGGAGTTGATTGTACTGAACTACCGCGCTGCCAGAATTCGCGCTCTTGGTCGCTAGCTCACCGATCCTAAAGAAGCCGTAAAAGGCGAGTAAGAACATAGCAGAATAAAGAGTACGTTGAAAGGCTGATGATGTAGTATGACCTAGAGAACCGACCAGCTTGTGCAACACGGGCCGCAAAATTGGTAAACGGATATCACAAGAACCCTGTCGACTTAGGGCTGTCAATAACTTATTGATTAAAAATGCCTGCGTAGGATCGCATAAACCTTTCAATTTGTGCACGTAACTGATGGCGGACAGATAAGATTTAATGGTCGAGGAGGCTAATTTCCGTGCGTGGAGATAAGAGATAAAGAGGGCCATCGCAGGTATTGATATGGGTAAATCAGGATTTTCCGAATGAAAAAACTGGTTAGTAAAAGCAGTAAAAGTAGCCCAAGCTCTCTGGTAAAGTTTGTGTGTGCCCGACGACCGTGCGAAATTTAACAAGCCTGTCAGCGTAGGGACCAATTCTCTGGTAGAAGTTGGGTGGGAACTGAAGTTGGCAATTCGTCCGCCCCGGGCGAGAGTTGCTTGAACTGCTCGACCTGAAAACGCGATCGGAACAAAATATTATATGTAAGAGATGTTAAAACGAGATCGCAAACTAAAATCATGACTAAAGGATGTTTAGAGGTCTGGTGGTTAATGATATCGACAATAGCGGCATTATCGGTGTAAAAGGCCACCCATTTGTTGGCCTTAAGTGGCCCCCAAATGTGCAACGAAAGGACTATCGGAAACAGTTCTAAAAAGGCAATATTTAAGGACGTCCATAAAGCAGGCCACGCGCCACAAAACCAATGCTTACCAAAGATGGCACCATAGCCCTTAGAACCGGCTGCATCAGTAAACAGCTCGAGGGAAGACGACGTTTCCCATTTATCATCCAAGAAAAACGTTTTGCCATTAAACTTATCCAAAAATGAAAGCCAAGTAGCCATGTCGGACTTGGCTTCTTTACTTAGACGAATGCGGTGGTACGGGCGCTTGGCCCCTTTGGTAAGATCAATCATGCGGCGGAGAAAGGCGCGGCCTGGGACAATAATAGCCTCCCACGCAGTCGTGTTTAGGGGACTCGTATTTCACCTCCTCCCCACTAACGCCTGCTTACCCGAAGCCAACATTCCTTTCCCACCGCTTAGCCAATCACATTTTACCTACTATTTTCTGGAAGGTTGACCTTGACCTCAGGACGCTTTTCGAGGGATAGTTGCAAAGACAGAGCTTGAGCAAGCTCTGATCACCGTGTGCTCTACGTTCAAAATTTCCTGTTGAAATTTTTATCAACTGGCTTGAATTTAAGAATTTGTGAGAGGAAATAGCGATAATATTTTCGTCAATATGCCGATTAGTTACAGAAAGTCTCTTATTTATCAAGCAAGCTTCGCCTTCAATCTTCGATATCCTCGCCGCTGGTCATGTTGTAGCTGTTGTGTCACCTCTCGTAAATTTGATGAAGGGCCAAGTCAGTTAATTAAGAAGTATTGGCGTATCTTCGGTTAGTCTGAGTGATTTGGAGGAAGGAAACTTTGCTATCTGTATAAACTGTCTAAAGTGTGTAGGACCCCGAAGCTCCTAAATGGTTCATGGCAAGCCATTCTAGTGCCGTACTAAAAGCTTCAAAAATAGCGCATGAAGAGGAGCAGCCCATGGGAAGACAGCGATTGAAGTAGTACAAATTTTGCCATTTCATGCCCAACAAAGCAAAGTCATTGGGATGAATTGGTATGATTCGAAAAGCGGACTTGACATCTGTTTTCGCCATAAAACAATCAGACCCCTTCCGTTTGATGACAGATATGGCATCGTGAATGATATATGAAATGAATCATATATGAACTGCGGAAATGAAATCAAATGAAGAATGATCCTCGCAGTTGTGAACGCAATTTATGCAATTGCGAAAAGAAGCCTGAAAAAAATTCAGGACTTCAACGGGGTTTGAACCCGTGACCTCGCGATTACCGGTGCGATGCTCTAACCAACTGAGCTATGAAGCCACTGACGTTGGGAGCAGGTCAATTGTGGGTTCATATGTTCCCGTGAAAGCAATGAGTGAACCCACAATTGACCTGCTCCCAACGTCAGTGGCTTCATAGCTCAGTTGCACTTCATAGCACCGGTAATCGCGAGGTCACGGGTTCAAACCCCGTTGAAGTCCTGAATTTTTTTCTATTGCTAGACGAGGGCGTCAAACAAGCAGAAAATCTATCCTGGTTAGGGGAAGATGTGAGAAGGGCCCCAAACTCGATGAATTCGTTAGCCCAAATTTTTGCCCGAAGCTTGGGGCTCACCCTACTACCTAGAGCCACCGCAATACTGGCGAAGGGTTCTCTATTAGATGGCAACGAAAGCGGCTGTGCTGTGAACTTGGTGACCGTACCTTCGGTGAGCAGGGAAACTTCATCCTGTACCGACGCCTCTACAAACTCTTTCTCTGTAGCGACCGGAGTTGGTGCTTTGTTGACCTGCCCCAGTGCCTGCTGGACAGCTTGAGTGACAGCGAGAGATATCGTTGCGGACGGAGCTTGCACGTCCACCGTCATGAGGTTCTGTGGAGCCGTGGTAGTAACTGATTCTGCTGTTTCTACGGTGAGCTCTGAAACCCTCGGCCTTTTGGCTTTCGATCGGGTGGCGGGTGCGGAACGCTTCTTGGGCGGCGTAACTTAGCGATAAGAGCATGTCAGTTAACTTCCTGAGACTATCAATGTCTAAATTAAAATTGCCTCGAGGGGCGGTACCGGAAAAACGCGATGGCATTGTTAGCCAAACTATTTAGACAAGATAAAGGGTGTGAAAAGCCGAATCCAGGGAAGAGTGAAAATATAGTGCCAGCACAGGATACCGAGTGCATAGGGCACACCCTAATTAAGTAGTTAGGGCGGCCGGATAAGGATTGTACACTCGCATGGGACCTGGCTGCGAAAAAATGAAAAAATAGTGCCAAAGCCACATAAATGCAAAATCATAATATTCCAGTTCCTACCAGAACAAAAAAAAACTAATATAAAACAGTGGACAGCCAGTGTCACGTGCAGATTAGCTGCAACGCTAAACAGTAAAATCAAAGGCTGACATGCAACCAGTGCCGTGCGCAAATAAGCTGCAACGGCTAAACAATAAGATCAAAGGCTGATATGCAGCCAGTGCCGTGCGCAAATAAGCTGCAACGACTAAACAGTAAAATCACAGGCTGACACGCAGCTAGTGCCATGCGCAAATAAGCGGCAACGACTAAACAGTAAAAGTTTTTCAGGCTTCTTTTCGCAATTGCATAAATTGCGTTCACAACTGCGAGGATCATTCTTCATTTGAGTAAAATCAAAGGCTGACAAGCAGCCAGTGCCCTGCTGAAACAAACAGGATTGGGCTTGGTCCACAAATTAACATTACTGTATAACACTCGATCGAAATGAAAAGTAACAAAAAAAAATTACTGGTTACCATCACTAGTAAAAACCCGAAGAAATTTGAGTACCGCTCCCCGAAGGCTGCGATATAACTTATATTGCCCCCTACTATTTAAGTGAATGCCATCCGCAGAAAAGAAACTGTTGCGGGCCCTCCAAAAACCCCTATGGCCCCAGTATATGGCGTAAGGGATGGGCTCCAAGACCACCCGAAGATATCGTGTTAAAATATCGACTCTTTGGTTGAAAACCACAGCTGAGCGTTGACGGATAGTCTGGCATACGCATACATCCTTGACACCGTATGAATCATGCAGCAAGTGCACGAAATCCTCCATGGCAGAGCCCACTTGCAAAGGAACACAAGATGTTAAATCATTAGTGCCAAGTTGCACAATAACTATATCTGGGCGAAACGAGTGCAGGAGGCCTAGATCGAACTTGACCGTTTTAGCGATTGTGCACCCCCCAACTCCACGCCAACGTATGTGAGCGGACGCCGTCAAATGGAACGTTAAATTCAGATGCCCAGAGTCACTTTCAATAAAATCATGTAAGCGACGAATAAACGAATGGCCCAGAATTAAAACACGAGGTGTACCCATATAAGACTACCCGTCGGAAGAGCTCAGCAATTAAACAAAAAGGGGTCAAAGTAAATGAACTCTAGAAATATTGCACGACAAAATAACTAAAGGTAACTTGCCTAAAAGAACAAATATGTCTGAAGGCTTAAAAGCAGAAAGTTCTTCTTGCGATGATGGCAATAGTAGAAAGGGGCTGCGTGTACGAGATAACCAACCTTTTGTACTTAACTTTGACACGCGCCCAATTATCATTGGACAGGAGACTTTCATTGCTGTCAGATTAGAACACAACCCACAAACTGATAAGAGATAGGAAATGCCTCGCGATAAAATAACATTATGCTTTCTGTCATCGGCATAATGTTTGTTTTTATGCATTTTCCTCGTTTACTTATTTTCTACTCCCCGATTTTCAGGTTAAAATGAAAGAAAATTAATTTCGGCTTTTCTGTTCGGTGCGCCCTTTATGTCGCTAAAACAAAATAGTGACTTGTTTTTTCATGTCCAGTCCTTTAACTCTTAGGGCCAACTTTGCCGGTAAATATGTTAATAAAAAGTGAAAGAAAGTTCAGCATAGCTTATAGTGTATTTTGTAATATCAATATTATTGCGATTGCGACGTTTTTGCCCATCGCTGGTTTTCATGCGTCGTCATCGAAATGCTAAACTCAAACGAACGGCACCACAAAGCTCTTCCTTTAATATTTGCTGCACGCCAGTGAGACTAATCTCAAGAACAATTTTATGCGGAACTACAAGAATTCTCAAAATGTTTTAAGCCAGTATTTAGAATTTAATTACTTTTCAATTTTCAATTGTGATCTTAATGTAAAAGTGTATTTCAACAATTATGAAGAGAAATTAGGAATGCTGATTGAATGATCTGATTTTGTCTCTGTTACCGACTTTCACACGGCGGCTTTGTTAGTACCCCTCAGATGGACGCCAACATGG
>JAEMWC010000246.1:382500-410000 GCA_016490735.1 Pachyseris speciosa | reverse complement strand
ATATTTGTTCAATGAACTGAGATAAGCGCAACATCATCATGAGATGTAATGCTTACTGGGGTGCCTTTCCGAAGTGCCAACGAGATTTCGTCAGGTCCTAAGGGATTTAAAAGTAAGGTTCGTAAGTTTTCAGGATTGTGAGTTTTATTTCATCAAAAAGAAAAGCAGTTCGGTTTACTTATCATCGTTGATCACCGCACGTCTAATCTGTTAGACGAAAATTAGCTTTATAGATTGGAATTGATATCTAATGATGGCAAATATTTCATTTCTTTGGTGTCTTTGATAATAACACACAGTAATACAGTGTAGGATATCATAAAGTTGATTAAATTTTGTTATTCGAAAAAAAGGGACTCGCTAATTCGATGAGTTCGTGGTTTGAAATTTTCATTACTGATCGAACAAAATTGTCAATTTAATAGTAGTATTCAAGCTTACACAACAAGTGACAGAAGATCGGTTTGATTATTACACTGTTTGTGAGACTCAAAGTAGTTTGATGTTTGTGGCGTCATTAGATCAGAGGGAGTATTCAAGTACTCTTAATATCCATCTATCCGTCCTTATGAGCAAAAACCATTTTCAAATAATTATTCATTGCTTTGGGTGTATTTTGTGTCAGCTGGATCAATACAAAAGTTCTGAAAATGTACTTTGTAAATGCGATGGTACTTTAAATGGATCGAATCGAATCTTCGTTATAGAGTCAACAGATATTCATCGAAAGGATTGTGTGGGAAAGCTTTGATCAAAAAGGACGGGGTTAGTATTCGACAAGGCCTCTATTTAATTATTTATTCTTTAACGTTGCTTACAACCGCGCTTGCACACATCCCGTAAGTCTGATATGAGACTTACTGCCTTTTTCCTAATCACGGATAATACTTTTTAGCTTGAATTATCAGTAACTTTGCTAGCTGTGAGGCGCAGGTGATCATATTTATGTTAATCCTTCACCATAGAAACGAATAACATTTTCTTTGTTATTAACTGATGAATCAAGATGTCTAAAAAAGATTTCTTATACGTTTCGTTTTAGCATTAGGGTGTGAAACGATCATAAGGCCAAAGGAACTTAAAGGGAAATAACTTCACCACACATCAACTGGTTAAACGCAACTGGATTTTCCGAGGGAGAAGGATACGAAAACGTACGAACATCACTTTTAGTTCTGAAGACAAATTTTATCACTGAATGGCTGAGACCGAGACACGGAACAACGGTTGGTTGACCGAAATTCCAGAGCAAAGTTTTGTCCAAGAGAAGCAACGACCCAAAAGCAGCAATCAGCGGCCCCATTCTGAGATGTGGAAGGAGTTTGCTGATCGCTCAACACTGCATGGTGTTCATTACATCTCTATGAAACGTCATTTTCTCATCCGTACAATCTGGATTGTATTATTACTGAGCTCAGCTAGTTACTACATTTTTACAGTTTACAGAGCTTTCAATAAGTATTACAGCCGTCCAATCAACACTGTATTAAGGAAAAAATATCTCCCAGAAATGTCGTTTCCAGCAGTCACGGTTTGCCCTCTCAACGTTGTTCTCAAAAGCAAGGTGTTTATGACAGACGACGACCCTTTGTTTGCGTCCAGCGGCTTGAACCTTACGTCATGCACTGTGACTTCAAAAGTACGCGGTAATATACCTTGCGGACTATCCATGCTCTGTTGTTGTACTCCATCTGAGTTTTCAAATCTGACTTCTCTTTTACCAAATTGCACAAGTCGATATAAATACGAAATTCTGGATGCACTGAATAGGTCTTTGCATCATCCAGACTTGGAGAGTTTTCTGAGATACTACGCCCAAGATGCTGATGATCTTATTGGACCCTTATGTACATTTGGCTGGCAAGAGCTCCTGTGTTCATCTGATGAATTTATTCCCGTTGTGTCTCCATATGGAACATGTTATACTTTTAATTCAGGAGCTGACGGTCAGGTGAAAACAGTTGACAGCGGTGGAGTTTCCTCTGGATTAACAGTCATCCTCGATGCACAGGCAGATGAATATAGTTATGGAAAATATTCAGTTGGGTTTAAGGTCCTTATTCATGAACAAGGTGAATACATTGACCAGTGGGAAGGAATCAACGTAGGACCAGGACAACATGCTGTTATAGCTCTCACGCAAAAAAGAGTAAGTTTGTTACTGAACAGTATGCCTATTCATTAACCTTTTGAATTAGCGCGAGAAACCCTTCTACAGCGCAAGCACAGCAATTGATTGTCATCATGGAATAACATTTGTTGACAGCTGATGAGTGACGAAAATGTCAATGAAGCAGCGGCACGCACAAAAACAATACAGTGTATGTATTGTTTATTTTTGTTTGTGTTCTATGATTAATAAGGTTATCGAAATCAAAGTGCGGAACGAAGGACAATTAACAGTATAATACAGACAGTGACAGGACTCTTGATGATTTGAAAGTAGCAAAACTTGCACTTCATCTACTTCTTGTCGTTTCCTGGTTAGCGGGTAAACATGACCAGTAACATGACCAGTCACCAGTTGGTCATCTGCAGGCTTCCCCGTTTTTTGCTATCAGAAAAAACACTGTTCAAGCCAATGCGGATCTTTCGCAATCCGCTCTTAGAATTCACTTCACTTCACTTTATTTCAATAATGTATAATATACAATTTAGAACAATAAATAAATAGATAAATAAATAAATAAATAAGTAGGTATACAGATACATTCACAGATAGCTAGCATTTACACGAGAAGAGCAAGAACCTTTAAGAGGACATAGAACATAAGGAAGTAATAATGATAGCTAGAGTTTGTTTTGTGATAACTAGCAATTTTTAAGATTAACGTCGGGGCATCAACATAATCATCCTCATCACCAAGCACCGCGGGTAAATATTGGTGAATTTTGTTTTTGAAAGGTTTTTTCCTATGGTTACGCAGGTCAGGCTTCAGGTAATTCCATAACTTAGCTCCGAAAATGGAAAACGAATTAAGCCGAATACTCAGTCTTGATTTATTAAAATATAAGTTACCAGCATCAGAAAATCTAGTATTATATGAAGTATGAACGTCGGATGAACAGGTAAAAAGATCACAGATATTCTGAGGCGCAAATTTGATTGATACGTCGTGCATAAGAAAGCATACTGTTTCAAAATAAAGCATATTGAGGGATAAGACTTTAGCAGAGACAAACAAAGGAATAGCATGAGATCTATTAGCAGCAAAGAACAATTAGCCGAAGAGCTCGTTTTTGTAAAATAAAGATCTTCCTCTAATAAACCTGTGCAGCTTGGCCCCAGGCAGCATTTCCGTAGTATGTATATGGGAAAATCAGAGAACGGTAAATTTGGATTAAAGTATTTAAAGGGACGAAGTGCCTTAATCGTGAAATAATAGTACAAAGACTATAAGTCAAATAATAAACTTTAAATAATAAACTACATTTTACTACCTTTGCAAATTGGCTAAAAAAGAAATACGATAATATTACAATTTCAAAAAGCCCTACCAAAAAAGCTGAAGAATATAAAGAAATACTTATATATAGTTTGAGCGGACACAACAACAGTTGCTCTCTCTGCCAATGCTGAAAATAAAACCATTTTTTCCAGATGATTGTTATTATCTAAGAAAGATACTTTTGCTGGTCATTGTTAAGGCAATGAAGAAGTTCTTTTGGTTTAGGCATAGCAACCTTTGTAATGCACTATTAACTATGTCACCGTATTTTCTAGCCATTTTTCTCTTTTAACCGGTGCTGATTGCTTCCACGTATAACGGAAGCAGAAAGCCTTTTGCGGCATTCTTTCTGTTGTAAAGTACTAAGCGAATAAGGACCCAACATTTTATAATAATAATAATAATAATATATCACATTTATATTGCGCATTTTCTATGCAATATTCAAATGCGCATTACAACACTGGCCGGGGGACTTTGCCAGACTGCTTATAACGCAGTTTACAATTAATGAAGATGAGTTATGAGTGCCCCGTAATGTAAATATCAAATTAAGACAGACACTAGGGGTGGTCACTGCCAGAGTTTTGTTGCGTCCCTAGTGGTTCTTTTACGTCCCACAGAATCAGAGAATTATGAAGAGATGAGACGGGGCCTAAGGTTTATCGTCCTTATCCGAGAAGACTAGAAAGTCTAACCGTTTGTAGATGTCATTACAAAGGCAGCACTTTCTCCTCAATTATTTAAAGACCCTGAGTGTTGGTCCGGCCGGGGTTCGAACCCACGACCTTCCGCACGGTAGTCCGGTGCTCTACCACTGAGCTAACCGGTCGGCGGTGCATTTTGAAAAGTTTAAACAAATTGTAGGAGCGGAATCCAATTATTTTGGAAAATATAAGGTGGCTCTTAATGTACCCTTACAATTTTTTTTAACTTTGCCGAGATCGTTTTTGAGTTGTTGTAACTTAAAACTGAAATTAGCAGTTTTTCTAACGGATTATTGAGTGTTGCCATAGCAACTATTATACCCAAAGAATTTTCATAACTTGTTTATCAGTAGCTATTTCTTTGATACCACTATAAAGGTAATAACGCCTATGAATATTTGCAGTAATGATCCCTCAAAACAAAAGTGCTGGAAACCGGTTTGAGCCATCTTAAACAATTTATGATTAACTTTTCATTTTGAATAAAAGTCAACTTGGCCAATCTATTCTGCCAATTCTAACTGTAATTTGTTTAAACAAATTCTTGCGATAGGCCTTCGGCAGTCTAAATAAATTAATGTTAGTGTCGGTAAACATTCCTTCGTGCTTCAATTTCACGATCATCTTTGGATTATGTTTCAGTCGTCTTTTCATTTAAGTTGAGTCATTAAGTAGTGGTTTGAACTTAGTCTTCCATCTTTAACTATTTTTCTTATAGTTCAAGAATCTAGAAAGCCCATATGCTACCAACTGCAGCACGAAGAAGTTGAAAACGTACTCTACATACACATCAGAAGGCTGCGTTAACGAATGTGAGGCGGAAAGTATCGTGAAATTGTGCGGGTGTCGTCCCGCGGGCTACAAAGGTACTCAATGTCATAAACCGATCTTGTGGAACTGTTAGTAGTAGTAGTAGTAGTAGTAGTAGTAGTAGTAGTAGTAGTAGTAGTAATAATAATCATAATATTTATTACTTATATTGCGCCTTTTCTATACAATATTCAAAAGCGCATCCCAACAGCATATAACTTAATAACTAAACTTACACCTCTAATATAAATCTTACAAATCTTTCCATAAAGCTTACAAACTATTTACATTTAAAAATCAACATAGAATAATAACCACTGTAAAAGAACTTCTAAAATACTAATGGATAAAAGAAGATTACTAAGATAACTGAAATGATTCCTTGTATAAAAGTGTGTTAATTATAGTCTTAAAAGATTCTAAATTCCTTGCTTCCCGTGCAGACCGAGGTAACTTGTTCCATAAAAGGGGAGCAGCTATCTGAAATGCTCTGTCACCCATTGCTTTCTTTGTTTTCGCAAATGGTCTTTCAAGCAAGGGGCCATTGTCATTACGTTTCAAGCTATAGCACGAAGGCTGTTGAATGCTAATTAGGTCTGAAAGGTACTTAGGCGCATAACCGTGCAAAATGTTATCAAAAGTATCTGATATTGTATTCCTTTTTTTCCTTTTTTCTTCTCCCTCCTTGCATGTCACAAATAAAAATCCAAATTCAGCGACATATGTGTATGTTTGGATGGTGATTCCTTGGTTGATATCCGGCAACTTGCAAGTAAGAGTGTTTAATGAAGTCCTCATTGTTATGAAGACTAAGGAACCTTCTGCCAAATTAAATTTACTCAAACTGTTTCTGTCGAGAACCTCGATTGGAAGACCATATATAAAATCCCTTTCCTAGCAACAATTGAGACAAAAGCTAGAACTTTTCAGTGTAAAATTTTTGCATAGAATTTTATTCACCAATTCTACTCTATTCAAGATGAAGCTTGTCCCGTCACCACTCTGCACCTTTTGCGGTTTAGAGAGCGAATCTCCAGAGCATATTTTCTACGAATGCGTTTGTGTTAAAGAATTCTGGAACGATTTCTCTGCATGGGCAAACAATGCCAGCGTATCTTTGATAAACCTAACTAAATGTCAGATAATCCTAGGCATTTTTGACAAAACAGATGATTTTAAGTTGATTAATCACCTGTTGATTCTAGCTAAGCAAACAATCTTTACCTGTAGACTAATTAAGCTATCCTCTCACCAAATATCATGTTTTTTATGACCCATGTTAATCATGGAAAAACGGAAAAAAGTTTTAAATTGCCTATAGTTTTCACTCCTTTTCAATTATCTGTCCCTTGTAATTACAAATCTACTGGGTTGATCTCTCAACTAAAAAACAACCTTTGTTATTTACTTTATTTCCTTTAGTTATGATTTTTGTCTTCATTGTTGCTGTAATGTCTTCCTTTCAGCTTCTTATGTTATTTCAATTTATAATTAAAGTTTCCTAAATAAAAAAATCTTTTAATGTAATCTAGCTGAGTTGGTAGAACACTGCATCAGTATCGCCGAGGTTATGGGTTCGAATCCCGTACATGCGTGGATTTTTTTTGAGGCTTTGGTATAAGCAGTATCCATAACTGCGATGTTCATTGACATATTCATACTTTAATCTGCAGTTCAACTACACCTATACGATTCTCATATATTCATTCTCACTTATTCATCACTCACGGGTCTTTAATTGCTTACAGACTACCTTTGAAACTAAAATCCAAGAAAGGCTTTGTTGGCTTTCGATGTCAAACTTTTGATTTTCAAGACCTTAAAAATTAATTGTGGTGTCTATTTTATACTAATTTAGAGAGGAAAGTGTACACGGGTTTTGACAGTGTCTAAGATATTTCTATTACTGTGTTTTCTTGAGGAGCCCCTGAAACTCACTCGTGTGTAACACCAGCTGAAACAGACTGCGAAAGAAACGCATATGGTGGGTAACTATATAATTCATGACATCAATATCAGTTCTTAAACTTAATTCACACACCATAGAAATTTCATCCCAGCCATCCAGTGTTCGTACATGTTAAATGATTTGAACCAAGGAGCTCAAAGAGACATATCATAAGTTGGTGAAGTATGATCGTCCGGGAAAGTGCGGTCCTGAGAAGGACTCTCTGTAGTAACATTTACTGACGTTTCGACAACATGAGTGCAATTCATCTTTCAAAGTTAAACCGGTTACATATGCTAAATGCTATAAATTTAACGGGGTTTTCGAGTAGAAACAGCATAGCATTCCCTGTTAAGAACGACCCTAGCGCTGGCCTTGCATCCAGGCAGTCAAACTGAAAGAATGAAAGAAGCCACACAAAACTTTAACCCGAGATGAACTTAAGTTCAAACGCCGATGAAATAGTAACTTTGACCTGGATAAACCTCGAACGATGTTATTTATTGAAAGCGTTGAGCTATTACCTTTTATTTACATAGATCATACATTAAGTTTAATGTGTTTTCAGAGTGGCTAGGGTTTGAAGGGAAGTTCCAGCACCCGGCAAATAGCCTGACTTCTGGCTGTATATTTATTGTGGTCTCATTCGCTCAGAAGCCCATGCTGGTAGAGATAGACCACCATACATGTCCCCTAGTTGAATCGCTAGTTGAAAGTGTCAAAAGTAATGGTCATTTGTTTTGGTGCATGGTTTTGCTTTACTTTGGAGTTTGATCTGTGATTGGTTTGCAAATTCGCCACACTGAGAAGAAAAACCAAGACCCATCGTGACTTTCGTGTGCAATTTCCCCGCGCCTTAGCTTGGCGTCGGCTACATGAAATTGCTTTGAATTCTGTTTGTTTCATTGCGCTGTTTGCGCTTGTTATAATTACAGTTTTACGACACTTCATTGAAAACCGCTCACCCTCTAAGTCTTTTTATTATATAAACACCAATCAAATACCAGGTGAGCTTTCGCGCGAAAACATGATATCTTCACACGTGAAAATAAGATGTTATCTTCACATGTGAAAAGATCACCGTTACATAATAAGTCGCGCCTTTCGCAGCGAAAATGAAGTGGTTTGGTATTTCATTGGTGTTTATATAATAAATAGAACATTACATGCCCTCTTGGAAATACGAAATTTCTCTTCTCGTGTTGAAAATATAAGAGAAATTTCGTGTTTCCGCTCAGCCATGTAATATCCTCTATGTATAATTATTTAGGTTCCACGGATTATGACTCTTGTGGATGCAATGTACCATGTTTTGAGAAGAGATACAGCGCTGAAGTGTCTTTTTCAAAGTTTCCGGATCCTCTCACCGCCGAGACTCTCGTGGGTTACTATGGCGACATTGAGTACCAGAGGTAAATGATCTGTTCTCTTCTTAAAATTTGAGTCACCATATACGTATACAGATACAGTTCGTTTCACCAGTTTTAAGTTTAAGTTTTGTTGTGTCTATGTTTCTCAAGGCAAGCCATTTACAAGTGAAAAAGAGCTCGGATACTTTGATACTTTGATATACATTTTATAGGAATCAAAATGAGTTCCACGTTCTCGAGGTTTGTCAATAGTGTTGCTTTCCTTTGTTTTAAGGACATTCTTTTGCGTCTCCTTACCACCGGACCAATTCAGGTGTGTGAGGACGCGCGCTTGACGTGACGATATGCTATTTGATCTCATATGTTGTTGTAATTTGCTGCGGTTGATGTTGATGTCAAGCGATCGAGGAAGATATTTTATAACATGGGGAATTTTGTACCTTTTGATCCCAAATTACGATGAACTTTGATCCAGAGAAATAAATTTCACCCACCCTTTAGCTGTTGTGTGACCCTGTGTAATTTAAGGGGGTTTGAGTCTGTGGCTGACTTCTCGCTTGCCCGACAAAATGTCCTCACACAGATGCATTGGATGTGGTTTGGGTTAAGACATATGTATTTCCCTAAACATACATTAAACCCAAATGCTGAAAAGTCCTCTTGGGAAATGCGATTTTAAGTCTTGCAGCCAATCCCCGGTGTTACAAGAAAAACGTGCCCTTATTAAATGGGTGTTTTCCGGTATCCTGGCTACCTTTCTTATGGAAAGTAAATGGGCCAGGACCCAAAAAAACTGCCCGTGTCCATTAGGCATATTTTAAGCAAGTGCCCGTGGCTAAAAGCAAGGATCGACTAAGAGTAAATCAGTCTAACCAAGACTTTCAAACTTTTGTCCATCGTGATACTAATTCATGTCCATTCTAACTCATCAGAGATAACCTCGTGCTGTTGCAAGTGGGCTTCAAGTCACTAAGCTATGAAATGCAGGAGCAACAACCGGCTTATGACAGCAACTCTTTGTTCGGTATGAAAATTTTGTGATTGCAATGCCACACAGTAACTGCCTAATTCTGTTATATTCTGTGTTGTTTATATCTTTGGCATCCGGAATAATCTTTAATTTAATTAAAATTTATAAACCTGGCGGGCCATTGACGCCACATTTACACAGGCAAGACACTTCTGTCACATTAAACCATTGAATTGTCCTCAAATTGAATGTTATAACCGAATAATATGACCGCATATATAACCGAATAACGTTTCGCAACGGGCCAATCCTTGCTCTCAAGGGATAAATTTACCACTTCCACATTTCCCGTAATACACTTTGTTTGTCCTCAAAAATATTGTGGGGGGGGGGGGGGGGGGGGGGGGGGGGCAAAATATTGGGGGAGCAAAGAAAGTGTATTGTGGGAAATGTGGAAGTGATGAATTTCTCTTTTGCCCCATTTTCTCCATCATTCAAAATACTTTCAAAATAGACTTAAATCATCCTACATTATAATCAGAGTATATATCTTTTTCTCCCCATTATAAAACATCGCCTCATTTTAAATCAATGCTTTCGAATTATCTGTTAACAAATAAGGTGAATCATCGTTTCACCACGAATAACAGCTAAGTTTTTCACGAATCATTTGTTGTCTCTGTTTATTCAGGTGAGATCGGAGGTAACATGGGATTGTTCCTGGGGTGCAGCTTGTTGACCATCTGCGAGTTCGTAGACTTTATTATCCTTTACCTGACAAAAAGAGGAGAGCAAAAGGTTCATCCTACTTGATAGTTATTGGACACTTACATTTCTACATCTCTTCATTGAATAAAACACATTTCGTTCCCAGTGAAAAAAAAAAAAAAAGAAAAGTTTGGAACTTCTTGTCTCATATCAAAGTGAATCGAGCAGGTCAGTCAAATTTCATTAACGTAATTGCAGAGCTATGAGCTAAATAAGGCCTTTCTGATTTGCCAACACGCTATGTATTTAACAATTATCCTGTGAAATCGCTCGGAATATCTCCTGATACTTAGTCGACAAGCTCGTACAATTTTTCTGAGTTTGTTGCGAAAAATTAGCTGGAAAAGCCACCATTTTTCTCTGCGAGACGCGAAATTACGTATATCGCAAGATATCTGTTGTGCGCGCATGACGAATATGATTATTCACCGAAGTGGAGCTGATTAGTGGTGGATATTAACCGAGCCGCTACTGAAGCAGCGAGGCAAATATCTACCACTTTCACCGACACTGAGGTGAATAATTGTTTTAGTATATACCACATAAACTGAATGATTAGCGGACCAAAACATTACTTTATGTGTGACAGTATACCGACAAGCGGTCGGAAATTGTAAAATCTCGCGCGCCGGCTGCTCGGGGGTCAATAGTACTTGCTAATCACCTCCGAGTTAACCAATCAGAGTGCGCAAAAAGCACTATTCTCTTGTGTGGTATATAGTAATAAAGGATATGCGTCAATGCTGCCTTCTGAGCTTTAGTCTTAAATTCTCTGCAAACCAGCAAGAAGGAGTTGTAAATAGTATGCCAACAGAAACGGGCTGTATCCGAACTGGCTCTGTTTCCACCCAGTTACTAAGCGAGTTTCTGTCGCATTATAGTGTTTTATAAGTTCTTTTTAAGTGTATAACAATCTTCAGGTCAGGTAGAATGGTGTGCCAGGATGCCAAAATAACGAGATGGAAGATTCGCTTTTGTTGAAAGGATGATCTCGAACCACTAGACTTTCTTAAATGTCTTCTAAACAGGCTGAAATCTTCCATGTATTCAGACGTTATGTCAAATTCATTTTTCAGTGACTTTTATTAACCCCTTGTTTACATTTTCGGAGGTAAACATAAAAAATTTCATTATTCTGCGTTGTGAGTCAAGTAATAGCTACATTTTTGTATACCGAAAACATTGGTACAAATAAAGAATAGAAGGCAACCCAATAAGGAGTAAATAAATAGACCTTATCCTATTCAAACCTTAAATCATTCTCGTCCGGCTCTGCAATTTATTGGTCCATATGGACCAATGCTTTGAAAACCTGCAACTTTCACAAATCCCGAACTATGGTTGAAATGAACCGATATGATAGCCAAATGCTCAGTTTTAGACTTTACCATTCCCAAAATTTCAATTTTCATGGAATACGACCGTTTATTCTGTTGCAAACCAAGAATTTGGGTTCGAACGCCCTCGAAAAACATCAAAACTATGCACATTTCTTGCAATCTGTTCCATATTTTTCTGTTCACTTCTTCGCGCGATGTGAATAACGCTATTTGATTTCAGTTCCTCTCACTGTCTGCAATTTCGCGTTTGTGACCCAAAGGAATTGGGAAATTCTTGAATAACGGCGGCATGGAGGTCCGCCAATTTACATTTCAGATATTTTTGTGTCGAGCAACCCAGTCCTGCTGACAAAATATTGCACCGATTGCATTATTTACAAGTCAAAACTCGTTAAAATTGCCATGCGAGGTCTCTGAATCATCGAACGGCTAGGAACACAACTTCACTTTGTAAATCGCCATAGTACATTTGTAAAAACTAATCGCTTATCATTCAAAAATTAAAGTCCAGAAATTGAGATATTGTGGGAAAATAGTAAATAAACTACCTGTCAAAGTCTCAGGGGTGTGTGATATCCCGTACTTGACAACTTCGCGCGCGCACCTGTCTTTCGCCCGCCCCACAATCCATCGCCAAAATTAGAGGCTACTCGCAGTCTACTAAAGCAGACACGAGGAAACACGGCAGTCCATCTGGAGTTAAGTTTACTCATGTTAAAAGCTTTCTTCTCGCCGTTGAACTTGCAAACATTCGCATAGACACTTCTCTTAACATATTGTTTGTTCAGACTTCAAAAGACACAAGGTGAATCGACATTTTCCGATACGTGATAACAGGCATCACTCTGTTAAAAATAATTAGCGCTTGCGCAGAAACGCCGGAAGTGAGCTTTATGGATGATACTCGACGACGAAAAAGAAGAACCGTCGGTAATTTTAGACCCGGGCGCCGCGCGAGACGCGGGCAGCCCGAGTAATAAAATAAAATAAAATAAAATAAAATAAAATAAAATAAAATAAAATAAAAAAAATAAAATAAAATAAAATAAAATAAAATAGAATAAAATAAAATAAAATAAAATAAAATGAAATAAAATGTTGCTTTAATTGCTTTTAGTTCTTTCACGGGTATAAATACATCAATCGGTCGCCCTCTTGAAGAATAGAAAAAAAGAAGAGAGAGAGAGAGAGAGAGAGAGAGAGAGAGAGAGAGAGAGAGAGAGAGATCGTTTCCTAAAAATTTTGTTCCTCTTCAAACTTTCAATTTATCTCTGAAATTAACCATTTGATGCTCGTTATAGTGGTGTTGTCTAATAAGGCAAAAGGTAAAAACTGTGTTTGGATACTTTTCGAGGAAAATTCAAGTTGGGATCTATTTTTAAGAGCGATAGTGTGTGGTTTGCCATCTGAATTAAGGGAACGACAAAAAAAGGCCCAAACGTTCCTTTTCTGTTCAGTCTCCACTAAATCCGTGAAACCTGCTAGGTTAAGAAAGAAATGCTGAATGTCGACCAGTTTTAAAAAAAGAAGTGCAAAAATGACAGACCTGGCTCATTGCCATCAAAGCCGTGATATCCGCCTTGTTCAAGAAAAAATGAACACAGTCGAGCTTCCACATCAAACTGGAAGTTCAACCTGTTGTAAGAAATCTCTAGATCGGCCTGATTTGATGGATATCACGGAGAGTAGAGAAATCTTAATTAACAAATACTTCCAGTAAGAACTGTAAATATCTAATATAATAATATATTCTATTCCCATTGTTATAAAAATATTTACAGATTCAAAAAGAAGTATTAAATAAATCTTTACTGACTGGTTACCATCAAATCCGCGATAACCACCGTGTTTTAAAAAAAAAACAACAGTCGAGCTTCCACATCAAACTGGAAGTTCAACCTCTTGTAAGAATTCTCTATATTGGGCAGATTTGACGGATATGAAATGATTATTATTATAATTATTATTATTATTATTATATCACGGACAACAGAGATGTTCTATTAATTTAATTCCACTAGTTAATACTGTAAATATCTAAAATAATAATATATTCTATTTCCATTGTTATAAAAATATTTACAGATTCAAAAAGAAGTATTAAATAAATCTTTATTGACTGGTTACCATCAAATCCGTGATAACCGCCGTGTTTAAGAAAAAAATGACCACAGTCGAGCTTCCACATCAAACTGGAAGTTCAACGTCTTGTAAGAATTCTCTACATTGGGCAGATTTGACGGATATCACGGAGAACAGAGATGTTCTATTAATTTAATTCCACTAGTTAATACTGTAAATATTTAAAATAATAATATATTCTATTTCCATTGTTATAAAAATATTTACAGATTCAAAAAGAAGTATTAAATAAATCTTTACTGACTGGTTACCATCAAATCCGTGATAACCGCCGTGTTTAAGAAAAAAATGACCACAGTCGAGCTTCCACATCAAACTGGAAGTTCAACCTCTTGTAAGAATTCTCTACATTGGGCAGATTTGACGGATATCACGGAGAACAGAGATGTTCTATTAATTTAATTCCACTAGTTAATACTGTAAATATTTAAAATAATAATATATTCTATTTCCATTGTTATAAAAATATTTACAGATTCAAAAAGAAGTATTAAATAAATCTTTACTGACTGGTTACCATCAAATCCGTGATAACCGCCGTGTTTAAGAAAAAAAATGACCACAGTCGAGCTTCCACATCAAACTGGAAGTTCAACGTCTTGTAAGAAATCTCTATTTTGGGCAGATTTGACGGATATCACGGAGAACAGAGATGTTTTCATTATTTAACTTCTAGTTAAAACTGGAAATATCCCATATGTTAATGTATTCTATTTCCATTGTTATAGAATCTTCTACAGTTCAGAATGAAGAATTGAATAAATCACAACGAGATATAGAAAGCAGCTAAACAAACAAGTCACTGCAAATTGTTTGCGTCTCGTTAGCAATTCTCAAAGGTTTATTGTGGTACAATTTCTTATCTCAAATCAACACTTCTTCAGTTTACCCTTGAACTTTTTTTTCTTTAGCCAAATATATTCCCCGAGATATCACAAGTCGATTTGATATAAATTCAGCTTGTTCCTTTGAAGGTAGAATCGGTGGCACCAGGACCAGTACACAGATATAGAAAATAGTTAAACAAACAGGTCACTGCAAATTGTTGGCGTGTAGCATTTCTCAAAGGTTTATTGTGTTTCAAATCAACACTTCCTCAGTTTACCATTGACTTTGTTTTCTTTTGCCAAATATATTCCCCGAGATATCACAAGTCGATTTGGTATAAATTCAGCTCGCTCCTTGAGGTAAAATCGGTGGCACCATGAACAGAACACGATATCCATGTCGGCAACTGAACAGCCAGGCTATAAGAAGTGTAGCACTGTGTTACATAAGCCCTATAATATCGGGAAAATGTAGCATTATCAGAGCACAATGTATTTGCAAAGTCAGCGAAGAAGGTTTACAGACCGCATGGGGTGACGTGTGTTCGAAAAGAGAGACTTGTGACAAAGCAATAAGTGGTGAGTATTTCCTTTGAACTACGATCTTGCTTACGTCTTAGCTTGTCAGTTCATGATATAAAGTTGTCGCTGAATGACTATTCTGATCGTTTTTCTCTTAATTTGCCTAGATATTAAAAACGTCGCATTTTTCTTTAGTGCAATAAGTGCACAAGGACGCAAGAAGAGCAAAGGGAAAAAAGCATCAAACAACGATGGTGAAGACAGCGATGAGAACGTCGACGAAGTATTAACCCCGAGCCAAGCTGCCAGTAGTTCTACACAAGAATGGATTTTGAACCACCCTACAGTAATAAACGACAAATTACGTCCGTCTGTTGAATACTGGATAGCATTGACAACCCCAAATGGTGCCCCTGCTAACCCTCTTACCATTCACCGTGCACTACTGGATTGTGATGTGGACACCACAGCAAAACAGGTACACCAATATTTATTATATACATAAAAACTCTCAAAAAAAGGACCAGATACATATTTTATAAAAAAAAAAATTGACAACACCGTGCGTAAGTTCTACCGCAGTAAACAAAATCAGTGCTTTTGAAATTACATGAAATATCTTCGAAGCGTTAGGCAAGTTTTTGGCTCTTCTGGCTAAAAGTAGTCCGAGAAACTATCATACGAATTGGACTGGAGCATATCAACTTTACTACAATCTCAAGTTGATCAGGTACTACTTGTTTTTACTAGGTACCATGCTACGAAGGTAAAGAAGCTACTGCCATGAAAGAACTGTTCCAAGTCTTAAAAGATCACAAGAATCCTATGATTCAAGAGCTAGTAAATGATTCCTATGAGAAATGCTTCCAGCGAGAAATGGAGTGTTTGTTTGGTGATTTTGAATTCGACGGCGATTGCGGTACAGAGAACGTTGTTAGATGTTGTCTCATAAATCCGTCTTATAGTTCCACGCTACAAGAAGCTATCGCCAAACTTCTAGATGCAAAGCTAACGATTGATGTTTTGGGATTTCACGATGAAAGCCAGAGAACTACAAAAGTAGATGACGACGCACGACTATCAGATCATTTGACTGTCCTAATAAACGACATTGGTATCGCCATATAGAAATTGGAGTATGCACTGTTCCGAGGCAAGATTTACAAGAAGAAATCCGAAGCGAAGTACACATACGGCTACAAATGCGAGGTCAGTGCATTTGTAAATTGCCTTGCGTCGAACGAATCTTTCAAGGGGAGGTTGTTAAAGAACATGAGAAGAGTAATCGACATTCTTGCCGATCCAGATTGCGAAGTCATACGTCCAATTAGGGTCGACTACAACCTCATTGAAGTGAATGCTGGCCACTGCTGGTCCATTAAAGAAAGGCGCTTTTTGGAAAGTCCCATTCCAGAAGAAAAAATTGGCCTGGTCACGCCACGTGCTTTCTCAAAGTACGATCCTCAACGAAATGCAGATCCTAAGTACTTCAGGGAAATCCTAAAAAACAGCCTAACGGAGAGCGACATCAGTGAGTTCTGCGACGACTTTCTAAAGTTACTACACTTTAATCAGAAACGTCACAAAGACAAAGTTCCGTGTCTAATCGGGGACGCCAATAGCGGGAAGACTAGTCTCTTTCAACCAGTCCTTGGACTCATCCACCACTCCAACATTGCAACCGTTACGAAACAGAGAGCTTTTAACAAAGCAATGATCAATAAAACCACCGAAGTCATTTTTATTGACGAAGCATCCATCTCGACTATGGAAATAGATGACTGGAAGATATTGACTCAGGGGGGCTACACAGCAGCCGATGTAAAGTACCAGACAGCCAAATCATTCATCAACCGGTGCCCCATGTTACTAACTGCCCAACAGAAATTGCAGTTCAAGCCCGAAGACCAACCAGCCATGGACAGACGACTTCGACATTATACGTTTAAGAGCCTGCCAGAACCAAAGAAAAAGGCTGCAGGATGGTTGAGAAAAAACCCAATGCACTGCGTGATGTGGGCGGCAGAAAAGGCGCGCCAGGTAAATAATGACGATGAATCAGACGACACGGGGGTCAGTGACGAAGACCAAGCGGCTAATTTCGATGGTTCACTGCCAGAGCTTGAGAAAGACGCCCTCAGAAGTTTGTCGTTGGCTGATACGTTGGCAAGCACCACTGAAGAAAACGGTGGCGAAAACTCCACGAGAGAAGACAGAGAAGTCCCACGAGAGATCACCCAAGAAGAACGTCTCGCTTTAGACCAGGATGAAATGGTTGCTGTGTTGGAGAGAGCGCTCGAGCAGTGTTCGCCAATGTCTCTTCGTTACCGCCAATTATCTCAAATGTTGCAGGCAAGGCTTAAGGAGGTCCAGGCAGCGAAGGAGTTTGAAGAGCGAATGTATCAAGACAGACGGCAGAACCTTTTGTCCAGAGGCGTCACAGAGGAGCATGTGGAATTGCTTTCCAGAGATAGTTCAGATCCCCTGCCTACGCCAATACGGCGCGACTTGGAGGTAGCCAACGCGCAGGCTCGGCGAGAAGAACTGGTGGCCAAGAGAGAGCGAGCGAAAAAGGCGTTTGAGTCACCGTGGCTACAAGCGACCGAGAGGGACCTATACCAGTGCAACCTAACCCTTTCAGCAGTGTTGGATCGAGAAACTAGGGCGTCGATGGACGCATACAGAGAGGTGCTGCAAGACAAACTCAAGAACCATCATGAAAACTTGGGCACCATAAAGTGCGAGTTTGCGTTAGAAGCAAGGAGACGATGGTGTTGTGCTGAAGGTCTGCTAAAGAAAGAAGACAGACATCTGGTAACCAATCTGGTCCAGACATTGCCGACTATCCATGATCTCGGAGAATCATCGCAAGGTACCCTAGAGGAAGTTTCGCCAGCTTCCCCCGAAGCTGAAAAGAACAGTGACGAAGAAGCAATGTTCATGACCCCCGTGCCGATTACGAGTGGCCACTGTAGACAGTTCCGCGAAAACGACGACTGCGCACTATCAGAAGCAATGCTCAGAGAGAGTTCCACTAGGAAGCGAAAGAGACCCGTCAGCAGTCAGCCCGGACACAGAAAGGCTCAGAACACTATAACGAAGTATTTTTTCAGTCAAAAATGATCTCGTTTAAGGCTTAGTTATAGTTTATTTTGGCTAATAAAATTTGAGTCCAGCCCTTTTCTTTAGAGAGTACATAATATATTACATTCATTAAACACACGCTTTAATTTGTAAGAGAAACATCATTATAGTTCTGTGGCAGTTCAGTTCAATGAATGGCAAGCATTTTGCTTAATCAATGACTGCTGTTGGTTTTTACTTTAACGAGGAAGCACGACAAGCTTTCTTAGTAGTAGATATGCCAAAAACAACTAATTTGCTGTGTTGGCCCCCATTTCTCGTCACCAGAACGAACTCGCAATGGGGTTTCAGCAATGGTCTTACGAAATCGATGTAGCCATCGAGCACCTGCATGCTTGCGTCGGTCAGAATCAACGAGTCAAATCCGTACTTGCCAGCAGTCTTGAACTTTTTCTGGTCGATAAATCCCCCGTTCTCCTTGGCCGTCTTAACCATGTCGACTGTCAAGTACTGATAAGTCATAGGCGAGACCCCTTCACCTTGATGAACAAATACACCGCTACAAATTTCGTGGCAAATGTTAAGTCCGACGGGTTGATTTGACCCGGACTTGTCTTGCACGTCTTCACGGTGTTTTCGTAACGAGCCAAATGAAACGTCACCACTTCTAACAGTTCTTCCAGGGTTGCCCAGTGCCCCCTAGCATCCAGAGTTTCAATGTCTAGATCTTGTGTCCACTGCAATCTCATCATCTTTGCCACCGTCTTGCGAGCTCTTTTCAGGTACAATTCTGTCGATGACAAGTTTCGGAGAACTGCGTCAGAGGCGCCATTTATTTTTCTGAAGTCGATCATTTCAGAGATGGCATCAATGTAGCCCAATCGTCCACCGTGTCCTAGCTTGCATTCGTCCTGCAAGTGATCGATAAACTTGAATAACAGACTGTGAGAACACAGGCTGAAGTCCAGCACTTCAAAACTCAATTCCTCCTCGTCTTCGCAGCAAAATTTGAGAAATTTGAAACACCTCTTGACAATCTGCTGAGCTGCGCGATCTTTCTTGCAACCACCGCCACTTCCAGTCAACCATTTCGTGAATGATTCGCCAATTTGGCTGCAAACCGAAAATGATGGCAATACTCTGGCGGGTGGTTTTGCGATTTCGCCCGCTGCTTTATCGTCATCGGCAAGTTCTTTGGTACTTGCAACGGGCTTTTCGTCAAAGAACAAGAACCAACTGTGCTTGGTGTTCACGTGTTTCCTGCAACCGCGTTGACTTTTAAATCCATCGTGATCACACACTTGTATTGGACAGTGATACAAGCTATCTGTTTCGTCTTTTTCCAAGTGAAGCCGTTTCGGTTTCGGTGATGAGCCATCGATTTTCGACCAGTCAACCTTGCCTTTCTTGTTCATCTCTGACATCTGTGTGATTCACACAGTTTGTTCCACTTGCATAAATTGTGAACAAACTACAAAGGCGACGGAAAAAAAGAATGGCTGCTTTGTGCAACTTGCCCCGACTTGCCCCCGCTTGCTCAGGCGTGGCAGTGTGTGCTATTCGTAATTAAACTTGCAAATCTAAGGTGACACATGACGTTGGTGCGATTATGTTCAACCTTGTCCGGACAAGTCAATAAGCGCCTCGAAATGTCTTTTAAAATATGCTATGGACTGTGTTTCGAGTTTTTTCCAGCTTAAAACTATACACCAAACGTTTTACCATTTTAATAGCAATAAACTGACAAGATGGAAGGAAGAGAAGAATGTTTCTGTTGAACAACATGCACAAAGGAACTGCCGTTTTCTAAATAGGAACCATCGTGCACAAATAGGAACTGATGTTTAGGAACAAACTGTTCCACGTGCCCATAAAAAGGAACATTTCATTCAAAACGGAACCATTAATGGAAACAATTGTTCCTCAAATGAACGAAAAGGAACCAATTTTCAAAGCAGGAACGACGAAAGAAAGGAACAAACGTTCCTTTACAAGAAAAAGGAACGTAAGCATTTGGGAACGAAAGTTCCTCACGCCAGCATAAAGGAACAGCTACTCCAAAAGGGAACGCATTAATAGGAACAATTGTTCCTCAACTGCATAAAAAGGACCAAAATGATTAAAAGAGGAACAATACCATAGGGAAAACTTGTTCCTAAGTCACTCATTTGAAGAACAAAACGTTCCTTTCAATGTTAAAAATGCGGAACAAAAGGTTCTTTTTAGCTCTAAATGAACACTTTGTTCCTATTTTTCACAGCAGTTTGTTCCTTTTGATGCTAAAAGGACCACTTCAAATAGGAACAATCGTCCCATGATGGGAACGTTCCCAAAGCAAAAAACGGGAACAGTGCTCAAAAATAAAATGTAATAAAAACGCCACTTAAGGGATGACAAAAACATACTAAAGCGTTTTAAGAATCTCCATGCTGAAAACATACAACAGCCAAAATTTCATCGACCAAATCATGCTAGAACATGTTCAAATCCGGCAGCAAAAATTTTGGGAAACGTAATAGAGATTATGATATTTATTTATGATGATATTTATTTCAACACGGAGTTTCTTCAATTACATAGAATTGGTTTCCGAGAAAGCCGTGCATGCATTAAAATATCACACGTCAATTAAAATTACATGAATTACAGGTATACAAAAGCTAAAAAGAAGTATCTGAATTGATGTCATGGAGACCGAGTGAGCGTAAGGATTTTCTAAAGACCTCAAGAGACGATTCTGCTTTAATCGTAGATGGGAGGGAATTCCATAGCTTAGCACCACGGTATGAAAAGCTTTTTTTCAAATTTTCGGTATTGGGTTTTTGGAGTGCTAAATTCAAGTTAGAGTCTCTGAGGTTGTAAGAAGTAGTGTTACGAACTAGGTGAAATGCTTCAGTGAGGTACTCAGGGGCTTTCTCGTGCATAATTTTGTGCATCATAATCGCAGTATGATGGTGGCGACGGACTCCAAGAGTGTCCCACTGAAGCATTTTCAATATCTCGGCTGATCTGACATCCCATTCGCTTTGAGTGATGATTCGAGCTGCTCGGTTATGGAGTTTGTCAAATCTCTCTGAGAGGCCTTTGTTTAAACCTGCCCAAACTACATCACAATAATCAAATAATGGAAGAATCAAAGATTTGTAAATCATGATTAAAATTTCTTTTGGGACAAACGGTCTAACCTGTTTTAAACCGGCAACGCCTGCAGAAATCTTCTTTGCGATATGGTCTAAGTGGTTCGACCATGACAAATGCTCGTCTATATATATACACCTAAAGATTTACTATAGTGTACCCTCTTTATCGGATCATCACCAAATTTGATTTGGAGAGGGAACGTCAGTTGGGCTGCTTTATATTTAGAGCAAACTAAAAGATACTCAGTCTTAAGTACGTTTAGACTTAATCTATTGGCGATAAGCCACTGTCCAATGCTTGTTAATTCGTTGTTGACCATGCTCTCTAGATCACTAAAGCAAGATGCCGTAATAGTTAAGTTTGTATCGTCAGCAAACATCCGTGCTTTTGAATAATTTAGGGAACAAGGTAGATCGTTAATATAGATAAGAAATAGCAAAGGACCTAGTTTTGAACCTTGGGGTACACCACAGAAAATAGGTTTGTCTTTCGATAGAAAACCGTCAAGTTCGCATCTTTGGTGTCGACCTGAAAGATATGATTTGAACCATGGAAGAGAATTATCGCCTACACCGAGGAGCCGTAATTTTTCTAGTAAAATATTGTGGTCGATTGTGTCAAAAGCTTTAGCTAAGTCAAGAAAAACAACAGAGGTGATATGACCGTTGTCAATATTGAAGTACCATTGATTACAAGCGTCAAGCAAAGCCGTGGTAGTGGAGTGAAACGATCGAAATCCTGATTGGTATTTGTTCAACAAATTATTGTCCAAAAGATATGCGCAGAGTTGGTTATAAACAAGCTTTTCCATAACTTTAGAAATAGAAGACAAAATGGAGATTGGGCGATAGTTGTTAGGATTTGATTTACTGTTACCCTTATGAAGCGGAAAAATCTTCGCAACTTTCCAATCACTGGGGATATAACCGCTGGAAATTGATGCGTTAAAAAGAAAACAAAGGGGCTCAGCAATGATATCAGCTGCAATTTTGAGTAGCTTGTTTGGAATGTGATCTAAGCCAGCTGATTTATTAGTGATTAATTTCTTCAGGATATTTAGTACCTCAGACGGATGAATACGACTTAAGCTAAAATTTGAAGAAGTAGAATTCATATAGTGATGAAAAGGCTCGGTGGGATTTGGAAGTTGTGATGCTAGTTGAGGCCCAATGTTTGCAAAATGATTATTAAGAAAATCTGACAAATCTGACAAAAGGTGACATGTTTGTGCGATCTACCGAAAGAAATAGACTTTTTACGCACAACGTAAACAGGAAAATGATCGCTGAGACTATTATGTATAACTCCGGAGTCAACAATTTTGCTTGTGTCGTTAGAGAATATAAGATCGATAACTGTGGCACTAGAGTTAGTGACCCTGGTTGGAGTATCGATTAATTGAGACAATTGATACGTCTCGGCAATGGATTTTAGGATACAAACAGGACCTTCTTGGTTATATGATTGATGAGAGAGAGAGAGAGAGAGAGAGAGAGAGAGAGAGAGAGAGAGAGAGAGAGAGAGAGAGAGAGAGAGAGAGAGAGAGAGAGGGCCACAGTCAATGGGCACTACTCTCTCGTGACGCTGTGATCTATACGGCGAGGGATGGCCCTGCCGAGTGTCAGCTAGCTGCTCTTCAGTATAAAGCCATATTACCTTTATTCCTTCCTAGTAAAACCTAGTAAGACCCAAAGTGTGTGCTGCATTAGTGCGAATATTTTCCAAATTAGCATATTATTTATAGCTCTCTATAAAGTCGTTGATACTAAGCGGTTGCATTCATCACCGGAAAATTCATTGTCAAAGTTTCGTAGCAGGACGAAGTAACACAGACAAACCACACATGTTTCGGATGAAACATCATCCATCGTCAGTTGCTAAAGGAGTGAAGTACGACTATTACAATGAAATAGGGATACATAGTGTGGTAAATACAAGTAATAATTAATGTTTAAGGGGAACCTCCACTCCTACAAAAAATTCACACTAAATTGTTGGGAATAATAGTAGCTTCTAAATTTTGTTTTGAGACGTGGATATAACATTTAAGTCTACAAAAAAAAAATCGATATCATTATCGCCTATTTTCGCTTTCAAATTTCCCGGGAGCGGCCATTTTGGATTTAATGATGTGTATTGGTTGCATAGATTAAGATACCATTATGTTAATGTATTGAGCATGCGTAAATCAAGGCTGGCCATCCAAAATGGCGTCATGGCGAGCGGCTTACCCGTAGGATTGCGACGATGAAGGAGGCTGAATAATCGTTTGAATCTAGCATCCGAGTGTTGATGCCAAACGACACCCCACCTTTTTGCGTTTTCTCAAGACAAAAGAAGGGCACTCGGAGGTATAATTTGTAGCATTAACTTGCGCCGTTGCGACACATAACAAAACACATACTGCTCCATTGTAAGAGACGTATGAACCGGGCCTTAGGGACAAAGTAAGACTTTTTTTCTCAATAAATGTCCTCAAATACCTTGGCTATGCAAACTCAATTCATGGTCGAAACGAATTTCTTTTGACTGTATGTTTTTTAACTAGCCTACATGAACTCGCCAAATCAAGATCAATCAAAGCCGCAACAGCTGTTCATGGTTGTGTATACTCAGATTCATTATCTACTTTGCTTTAGATGAATGAGTAATGACTTCTGCTATAGTGACTTCTCTGCCATTCCAGTGGCAATCTCTCCCAGGGTCTTCGCTTCCCCTGTCCAGAGTCGGGAAAGGAGCACCTCTGGAAAGTTCATATCTAATGAGCCGAACATATCGGACTTCCGCTCGAATGGCTCATGCTTAGATTTCAGCGCCACGTTGGAGTTCGCTTTACTTCCGGTTATTATTATTATTATTATTATTATTGAAAAAGCCAATCAAAATCGCAAACTTAACGGATAATTTGAGAGTCGCTCCTTTGTTCAAGCGGGGTAGTAAGGAACGAAGACTCTAGGTACGAATTGTCCTAGTGGCTACAGGTAAGCAAACTACACATGTGCAGCGTTGTTGACGGTATCGTTTTGTGCCACAACTCCTTTGAGGTGCATTTTGTCACTTCCTGAACTTCTGACCGTTTCTTTAACAAAACTCAAGTGAACTGGTAAGAAGGTGCATATGTATTCCCTTGTGGACTTAAATAATGCAATGTCTTTTGCAGTTATCGGCTACTTAATCCAACCTACTAATGTTACATTATTTACAAGAGAACTAACAAATTGAAAGTCCATCTTTTGTACACGCCCAATGCCAAATTAATAACATGAATCACCATGACGAGTAACAAACTAATCAGTTTATTTGTTCAACTGGCGAAACATGACGATTACGCCATTTGTCAGCCAAGAGGTTAAAGAGGAACTCGATGAGCTCGCAAAGTGTTAAAACACTGCTGCCAAGGAGCAAACCCATATTACCTCCCACCTCGCCTGTAAGACAGCAAGAAAAGAAAAGCAAGTACAATGTCAGCACATAAATACTAAGACACGATACGATATAGTAAGGTATAATGCAAAACAACATGCAATGCTTTCGAGTAGTACACCATGGAATACCCCACGATTAGACCAGTTTGTATGAAAAGAAAATACTTGTGACCGGTGGGATAATCTATGGACGGTATATTACGAGTAAGCTTTGTATAACTATTTTGTAGCTTTCCATAGAAAACACATCGCCCCATGGAGTCCAAGATGGGAAGGCTCAGTGTGGAATACCGATGAATATACAACGGCCTCCCTACATTCTGATTGGCTGTAGTTTCCTTTGCATGATATAAAGTACCGTGCAGTACATTACAATACTTACATCTTATTGGCTGTTTTGGTGTTTAGAACTTGTGCTATACTTTGAGGAGCCCGCTGGGCGACTCAAAACATACTGACAACCAGCAAAAAGGTAACAAAATTCATTACAATAGTTCAGTTCTTTTATCCAAATATTTCAGTCCAAAGGAAGAAATGATTAAACATGAAGATCTAAATTTTAACTGCTCTGAACTGAACTTCAAGATAATTAATCCCGAGAATAAAATTCAATAGCGTCGGAAAACGTTTTGTGTATTGATTTCATCAGCAAACGACCTTGGGGGCTGCTTGCATTGCAGCTGAAATACATGGGATTGAATTATTTTAAAATTAATCGGACACAACCGAACTTGTCGAAATGAGTATGAATAGCTTTTGGCAAATTTGCAACTAGTAAACTAAAAAAGTTTTACTCCAAGTTCTACACGTGCGAGTCGTAAGCGAGCGACATAAGTTCGGTGTTCCGACCCTCCACCCCTGTGTGGCTACTCGTCTCGTACCAAATGTAACTCTTACCCTACCTCTGGGGAAATTTTGTCATTACTTCGGTTTTCGCCGAAGATGTAAATTTACCGCTCGTGGAGCAATTGGGAATTTTAAATCTCCCGCGGGCGTTTAACATACTATTGTTTTCCCGCTGATGGGATTATTGCAAAATGACCTTTTATGAGCGAGTGCACAGGAAAATCGAGCAAGAGGCGGCCACAGTCTAAAACCTAACCTACCCTCATTTTAAGTCTATAGAGAGGTACTGAAAAGTTTACAAACCTCCTGGGGTTTATTTTTCGAAATACGGCCGATTTTTGGAATTATTTGAGAGTTTGATTTCGCCCGTCTGACACCTGAAATTAGCCGCCTCACAAGGGAAAATAAACCGGCCGAAAATACTGCTTCGCATAACCAAACATGTCAACCTATCGGCAACCTAACACTTAATTTCTATAAAATGGACATCTAGCATCCTATTTACGACAGATTTCCGCTTCTGAAGTGTAAAATCAACGCTTGTTAACCGCATTTCTAAATGGCCAGTTGACAAGAGCTCACGAATGCGAAAATTTATAGGCAAAACTGAAGTCGAGCTCCAGGTTATGGGAATTCTCCGAATTGCCTCAAATTTTGATTTTGAAGTCTGGGGATATAGTGTTTTAACGTACATTAAAGTTTTGGTTGGGTTTCTTAGTGAGCGCTTCAGAATAAGTCGACCAATTTGAAGAAATTTTGCGCTTAGTGACCTCAAATTGACCTCAGAGTGTTTGTTTACATTGACTAGTCGCATCGGTTATATTGAAATGAGCGCTCCATATTAACTAATATTCTCATTCCGTATTTCATTTGAGAATGTATTTGACTTACCATTGTATAATGGCGTCGAATAGGAGCGTGGTTGTCTTGAAGCGGCAGAATGAAGGCGAGGGAGGCTGCAATCGGGTGCAGTTGTTGTCCAAACTAGATCTGATATGAAAGTTTCAGAAACTCCTTCGTCGAATTTGCCTAGTATTATATATCTAAACGTAAGAAACGCTGCAGTTCATCAACCAAATGCCTGTTTACGTTGTTGAGACATCTGTGACACACTTAGATCTGTTTCAGTGTTGGAACTGGAGCTGATAAGAGTTCATTCTGGAGCTGATAAGACCTGAATGTAGGGCGTTATTGTCGATTGCGTGACAGATTTTGAAACACCCCACGGGCGAAATCCTTGGCTCTTTCGAAAACCCGATTGTTACCTTAGTAAATCAAATGGAACGGATTTTTCCACCGGAATTTGTTCGAAACATAAAAAGAATACCTTATGAGGTATTCGTCTTTCTCGTTTTTGTCGGAATGATCCTACCATCTGCGGCGTTCAGCTAATTCCATGCTCCTTCACTTCCTTGACGTGCGGTTTGGTGTTGTTTTTGTTAGTACCTAGGTTTTTAAAGAGTATTCCCTCAGTGTAAAAAGAACAGTCTAGTGCAGTTCTATTTTGATTGAGGAAAATTGTTCCGTTCCTTAAGACAGAAAATTCTCCCCGGTTTTTCCATTCCAATGAAAAGCGCTTCTTGAGTCTCCTAAAATCTCCATCCCAGCCTCCCATCGCTTTTCCAATGGTCTATCCGTAGAAATAAAGTAAAAAAAAAAGTGTCTTTCATACAACAAAACGTGTACCAGCATCCTTCTTATGATATTGCTTCCCAAAAATTCTCGCAAAGAAAAAATCCTAATAACTATTCGTTTCTTCATTATTTATGATAGTCCCGGGGACGAGAACAGCGCCTCGGGTGCAATCGATTGGCAAATTTTTTAAAATCGGGATATTGGCCATGTTCTAAACGAGTAAGGGCCTTGGAACGAATTCAAACTTCATTGAAAATCAATGGCATTGAATTAAATCGATTCTCATATGAAAGGGTATCGCAAAATAAGTACTTTCAGCAAGTTTGGACATGTTTGGTCGAAACGTCGCCAGTTGACATAGATCTTTAAAATATCCCATGCAAATGTCTCTATTTCGGAAAGTGTGTCCCTCCAAACCATACAAAGTCTCTAATTTTCACAATTTTCAAAAGTTTTTTTTTCACCTCCAATTCAACTGAACAGCGCCAACGTTGGTAAGGTGACAATTTTTGAGAT
>JAEMWC010000246.1:360000-375000 GCA_016490735.1 Pachyseris speciosa | reverse complement strand
GTTTCATCATTTGCAAAGCTCATTCCGTCTTCTAGCTCCTTCATTGACTTTGCCGTCTCTTTTCTAAATTCCTCAAAACATTCTACTTTCAGTTGCAGATTGCTAACTTTATCATTCACAGCCTTAACATACTGCTCCATACTGTCGAATTTCAATTCCAAATTGGATAATTTTTGCAAGACCAATTCAAGTTTCGGCAAAACCGACTCCGCCGTAAGTGCCGAATCCGCCATATTGACGACGGACACCGCCTCGTGTGATTCACTAAACGCTTCAAATTCCGTCAGAGATGTATTAAATTTAAGTTTCTTGTCTGTTGGCGACGAGGATTCTTCTTCAGATGATGTCGAGCTTCCTTTCCACGTTTTCCTCTTAGAATTATCGGCCATAAATAGCTTCCCAAACCGGAGCTACAAAAACACGTCTAACCTGACATCTTGCCCGACCCAGTCTGTTTCTCGACTTGGACTGACATGGATAATTCGTTTAACCTACCGAAAAATGAAGAAACGAATAGCTATATTAATGTGTTTCCTTTGAGGAATTTTGCGGAAGAAATGCTGGTACAAGTTTTGTTCAGATATGCAACCGAGACGCTTAACGGTTATTGTTACTTGAATATACCCCTTGATTATATTTTTAGGTGGGATATTTTATTTTTAAAGATGGACCATTAGAAAAGTGATGTGGGGGTGGGGGGATTTTCGGAGACTAGATTTGTCCCGTGGGGTGTTTCAAAATCTGTCACGCAATCGACAATAACGCTCTGCATTCGGGTCTTATCAGCGCATTGCCATACTCAGCAAACATTTTTGAGCTCCAGAAGTCTGGGAATTTAGCGTAAGAAATCTCCACCCTGTACTTTGTGAGAGAGCAAGGGGTCGGGCAATCACAGCTGGCATAATCTGAACATGGAGTGAATAGGGATGTACAAAAAAAAAAAATAGTACTGTAAAGAGGCACTGAAATGAAATATTTTGTTTTCTATCGTCGCTGGGTTTTAATCAGTAACATCATTCACCTTCTATCTAATGAATCTATCTAATGATTTTGTCGCTTCGGAATCAACCGCAGGGATGGGAGAGTGAAACAGGACACACGTCCCAATCGACATAATACCTCAGTGCCAGTATTAGTCGAACTTCTTGCGGGCCGGTCAGTATCCACCACTCCCCACCTCCACTTCAGTGGCCTATCTTTAGGAGCTGTTGCTAAGGGAAATGCTCGTTATAACTTGGAATTGTTTGCGACACATAAGTTTAACATGGCTTGAGCCTGTGATCAAACCAAAAACCAGTACCTGGGCAGCGGTAAACGTAAAAAAAAACCACTGACCTCAATAAGCTCTAAACGCTTGTCAGCGGATATCTTGTTCAATTGTGTTTGTATAATATATGTAGAATGTGGTAGTGTATCGGTGCAATATGTGTTGGGTACATTATGTGTCCCAATACACCACGTACCTACCATTTGACAGGTGTCAATTGGTCATAACATGGATGTCTAATATAAAAGATGTACACTGCAAACTTACTAAAAGGCTGCATGTCTCGGTCAACGTATTAGCTGGAGTATGGCTGCCATGTTGGGAGACTTCGTCGGGCATTCGCGCTCACGAGCAATGTTGGGCAACTTCGTCGTGCGCGCCCACGAGCAAACCGCTAGCCATGATAACCATGGGAAAAGCAAAAATGAGTATGGTGCTCCGCTTGGCGGTCGTTAATAATTATTAAAGTTATTCAGTTAGCTACTTGTCAAAAGAACGTGCATTACTTGTAATCATCAGTGCGTTGAGGCAATCAACATGTTGGTACGAACATCCACTTTCATTCTTGGCTCCTAAATTTACAACAACGAAAGAGGTAAGCACCAGATACAACACAACCAGGTATGTCCTTCTTTCCTCGTCAATACTAACTTCAGTCTTTTATTATGGACCTTGTACTTGAAAAGCGAACATATTTAACAAATTAACATAAATAGATAAATGTAAAAGAAAGATAGAATAAATGATGATTGATAGATTAACCAACTGACAAACTGAATACAAGCAAATTGCGTGAATCAATTCAGATTTCTTTGTACACGGTAATCACATTGCAAACATCTCGCAGCACTTGTAAATAGTCGATTTAACATGAAAAATAATAAACTCTTAATTTCAAAGGAGCTATGCTCAGTATTTTTCGTACAATACCGTTAAGTTAAAGAAACGTAATAAAAGTAAATCCAAAAATAATACACGATTCTGTTTCGTTTAAAATGACACTACTTTTCTTTGGCTATGAATGGTGAGGATGAAATGCATAGCAACTTAGCAACATAGGAAACATTTTTGGTACTCCTTGTGTCTGTAATAACTAATAATGGTTTGTTATCGCTTAACGAAAATCGGTCGATATCATCCATCTGGCGTTCTGGGAACGTATCCGTTTATCGGAGAAAAGGTTCTTTGCTTTAATCTCAACACATTTTGTACCATACAAGTTCCCACCCATCCTGGCTTATCTATTTTAATTAATTAATTAATTAATTATTAGTTTAACCATCATTAGAATGTAATGATATATTGTTTGCAGATAAAATAATGAAAACGACTTAGTATATTACTATGATAAGATGGCGAGGAGACCTCTAGAAACCAGAAGGCTTGTACGAATAAGTTCTTCTCATCAGATCTAAAAGTCGTGTGAGAACAGGACTTGGAGCATTCAGTTAAAGTTTAGATCCCACAATCGAAGTATTGGCGGTAGGAGCTGCATGGATGTCAAGTCAATGGACCTGGGCACTCACCTCCATAACCTGCCAGACGACAGTGACAATCCTTGGCAGCACGCTCAGCGAGGCAGTCTTTGAAACATCCCTCAGTGGTATATTTGGAGTAAGTTATCAATGGCAATGTCTCGCAATGTGTGTCATAGGGACTTTCAAGATTTTCAAACTGAAATAACAAATTCGTTTATAAGCAATCACTTGACGGCAGTGCCCTCTCGTTGTAAACTTAATTCTGATGTTCTGAGAAAATACTACTTTAAGTTTGATGTCTTTTTTCCAACTCCTTCTGGTCAACTCTATTGCCGGGTAATCAAGTATGACGTATACACAAACCGACACGTTTCTTAGCAATGTTTAGAGGCTAATAAAGCAACTTTCTGTGACTAGATGTTTTGAAAACACTAAGAGAAGTTTCGTTAGACTCACGCTTTCAAGCGCTGAAAGTTCTACCAGCGATATGTATTCGCCGTTACAGGGCAGTTGCAAGAGCTCTTGATGCTGGGGTATTCTTACCTGAGCCGTACAACGCTTCAATGAGTTTTCTGTCAGACAATAATGAGAGTATCATTCTTTTTCTAGCAAATATTACCTTTTGTTTTTGTTTTGCTGAGGTGTGTGGAGATCTGGTGAGCAAAATCTTGGAAATTCGTTAAATCAAAATTTTCTCGAAATGTTTTGGGAGCATCCCTAAAAGTCGCAAAATTTAAGTATGACGAAAAGTATTTGCCTAAATGTGCGAAGAGTTCTCACAGATAAACATTTACGACAACACAGTAACACTGAGAATAGAGAAACGCACCCTTTGCTCTGTCATAAAGAGGGTGGCTCGTGTTCCTGGTGATACATTGATACCATTTCAAGGGTCAAAGAATTCGCCCTGAGTGTGAATCGATACCGAGAATCCGTTGGAAAACGTTCCAACCGTTTGATCTTTAAGATTGACGTTAAGCATCACATTAAGTCCGTCGGCTATTCCACTAGATCTGGAAAGTTTGAGGCTTCGATTGTGTTTTCCTGAATTATATGTGTAACATAAACCATAGTCGGTAACGACAGGAGAAAAGTCAGAGTTATCGCAGAGTTGGTACCAGCCAAAGGTGCACAATGTAAAGTTGGCCAACATGTCGTCGAGATCTTGCCCATAATATCGAAAGAAATCATACATATCCAAATCAACGGCTGTTCTCGAAAGCTCTTCTCGCAAATCGCGCCTCCTTGATGCGCTGTAGTTGTAGACTAGATCTGCAGAATAGGGATAGCCTAAATAAGTACAACAGCAAATCATAGCTAACCCACAAGGCATATTGTTCATCTTCTTCTGTCTCAGATCTCTGGTTGCTGCGCATGCACTCAGATTTAATCCTTTAGCTGCGAATTCTGGAGAGTCGTCCTGTATCATTATCTTAGCTCTGCTAAACATGTTGTTGGGGCAGATGCTAATTGCAGGAAAGGTCACTTTCTTTAAATATTTCCGGCTTATTACAGTGGAAACCGAGTATTGGAAGTATTTTCGGAACGCGCATTGAGCCGTGAAAACGAAGTACGCGCCAGATGTCAGCAGTAAGATGGACCAAAGCATGCGCAAGATAGGCTTCCGTGTGGGAACGACATTCCTTATACCGTGTAGAGTGGTGTTTTCCAGAAACTCTTTCCACCTTTCTGAAGGTTTGCAATGTTCATCTTTGTCCCGCTGTTTTTGGCTGAAATCCATTGCCATCTGCATTCTGTGAAAATTATTACTTGTTAATGCACAATACAGAACCATTGTAAAACGTCAACTAACAATTATTGGATGAGGTTGAGCGTGATAGCATTAAAGAATTATCATTCCCATCTGCCGAGGCAGAAGTTTGAGGCGGATAACACAAACCGAGACCTCCATGATTCTCGCTATCGTGCAAAAACCGAATTCAAACATTGTTAATTATGCAGTGTTTGTAAAGATAAGAGTGCGTACAAGAAATTAAACAACCTACATCAACTTGTTAGCAACTTTAGTTATAAGCTTGCAAGTGCTGAAAGTTGCATCGCAGTGTAAAAGTTTCCAGTAAGGTATTGCAAAAGGCCACCTTAAAACCATCCTCGGAGACGCAGGGGCAGATAGTCGGGATGGGACGAAGATTCGCGAGGAGCGAAAGTTTACAAGACAGTCTGGAGAGCCCCTGGGGATATTCCTTTATCGAACTACTTCCAGAAACTATTGAGATCCAGTTTTCTGGTTGGGCTGAAATTTTCTGGCAAGGAATTTTTTTCTGCCCAATCGGCGATCAGTTCATTATAAATCGCACTCCCTTCGTGACTTATGACGCCGAGGGCTAAACGTTCAATCTGCTGTAAGCCATAATTATTTTCGATGGTTGTACTTGTTTCGCTCGTTCGACAGAACATCCTTCCAGGAAAATTTTGGTGAACAGAAAAGGGGCCCACAAAACCCAGAAATCGACAAATTCAACTTCTACTCTAGCAAGAATCACTTGTAAGGTACTAGCAAAATCAAGATGAAGATCGATCGCAGCTATCGTAAACTTTCCGCGAAGAATTCTAGGCAACTCGGCCACAATTGTTGTTGGTTGGTATGGGCTTTTTGTTTCTGGTGTACTCACGGGCAGTAGGCCGCTCCTGAAACTTTCCGGTCCGAAGAAATTTCTTTTCCATGGGCCACACAAGTACGCCGATCGGGCGAGAAGCACGCAACGAGCCATTTTCACACCCCAACCAAAAGCGCTTAAACGTTTTAAAGAAAGTCCACAGTATTTCAAAAACAAAAAAACTCAACATGGCCGCATTGTTGTTGTGTCAGTTTCATTAGCACTTGCGCAGAAACGCCAGAAGTGAGCTTTGCGGATGAAACGCGACGAAGAACGGGCGACATTTTTAGACTCGGACGTTCTGCAGGAAGCTTAAGTCCGAGAAACAAGCCGCTCATCAAGTAACCAACGGTGGAGTGAGTGCAACGTTGAGTGCTGACTCAGAAGAAAATGAACACGAATTTGGTAATCCTCACCACGTATCTGGCAGCAAGGGTCGGGAGCCTACTTACATATATAACCGTGTAAAAGGTTGAGTTGTGACTATGGATCCCGATCACGTACTATCTGTTGCAAATGAGCTAGTGGGTGCACCTGGGGTCTACTTGCGTAGAGAGTCCATGAAAGTCATGTGACGACGGTACAATACAGGAATCAGGCCTTAAGGCTTCCAATCTAAATTGTGAACAACGACGGATATTTCTGATTTAGCACAGAATAGCCCCCTTAGAAGTGGAGGTTGATAAGTAATCAAGGCTATTCCTTACCATCGATCTATACAAACTGTGGACTGTATTATTGTGAATGATGTATGAAATAAATCATATATGAACTGCGGAGATGAAATCGCATCGGTTTCGATGCGGTTACGCCTTTCGTTTACACGGCGCCGGTCGAGTTCGTTATCAGAAGCGGGTCGTTTTGAAAACGCTTTCAAAAATGGAGCGTTTTCAAAACGATGCGGTTTCATTGGTCCCGTAAACGGCGAAACCGCATCGATTTAAAAACGGCTACTTATTTTGGTGCGAGATTGGCTGGCTCGCGAAGAGTAAATATGGTGAACCTCGCACGGAGTGCAGCGCTTTTTTACACAATCAAAATTGAAGTTCGTTTTTTCAGCCTTCATATATTTTACTCTCTATAAACCGAGAGGCATATGGTAATAACAGGCAGAGATGTATTGAAATGTTGACTTTTTCGTCGATTCGCTCCAGAGTAACTAGAGAACTCGTGTTTGATGGGACAAGCAATGAAAGCGTAAAGCTTGTGGGATGTGGCAGGAGTGACAAGGATACTTCACAAATTAATGTGATCAAGTAAGCTGAAGCCACTCAAAAGGCACTAAGGCCACAAGGGAACGGGCATTACCCCTTAAATCTACCAAAGCAAAGATTGAGCCCAAGCATTAGCAGCCATGGACAGCTGTTTCGGCCTTGTTAGGCCTCATCAGCATGCCATAGCTAATGCTCAGGCTCAAGTACCCACATATCAATAAAACAAGCAATGACCTTAGTGCCTTTTGAGTGGCTTCAGCTTACTTGATCACATTAATTTGTGAAGTATCCTTGTCACTCCAGCCACATCCCACAAGCTTTACGTTTTCATTGCTTGTTTTATTGATATGTGGTCACTTGAGCCTGAGCATTAGCTATGCCGTGCTGATGAGGCCTAACAAGGCCGAAACAGCTGTCCATGGCTGCTAATGCTTGGGCTCAATCTTTGCTTTGGTAGATTTAAGGGGTAATGCCCGCTACCTTGTGGCCTTAGTGCCTTTTGAGTGGCTTCAGCTTACTTGATCACATTAATTTGTGAAGTATCTTTGATGGGACAACTTTTTCGACGGTGTTGTGCTTCCAGAGAATTCCTGAGAACGAGATCGCCATGGCGTAAACGGTTGGATAGGTTCCGTGTAAACACTTCGAAACCGTGTTGTTTTTGATGCGGTTTCGAGGTCATGAAACCATGTTGATTGGAAACCGCGTCAGTGTAAACGATGCCTAAATATATTACTTTTCAGTGCGCATTCAAAAAAACAAGTGGAACGTAATTTTTTTCCATGGAAATTTATATTGAACAGTTAGTAACAATCATACCACAAACTTTGTAATGTAAAGTACCCAGGGTAGATTGAACTTGCGATAATCTCCTTTTATCTGCGGGATTACTTAATGTTTGAAACTCAGCGACTCCTGATAAAATTATTTTTATTCTCGATGCAATGATTCAACTATCAGAGAGTATCCCTTGCTGCGTTCACATTTTCATTGTGAAACCTGAAAGAATGACCATGCTGCTATTGGCTTAGAGGAATAACAAATGTATTGAATTTTCTCAGCGGGGTATTTCCCATCACCCACTCATACAATAAGGTAAATAAAGTGTTTTTCTCAATACCGAGTTTAATGAAGTTTTTGTGTATTAACTAAATTATTGTTACTCAAAATCGCCATCCCCAAAATTTGGAATAAACAAGCACGCACTTTTTTTTCTGCTCATCATTGGTGTTGAGGTCGTTCCTCTAAACCAGAACTTTTCTCCGTAAGCTCCTCTACGAAAGTTCCTTTTTTTCTGACTTTCCTTTTTAACTGATCCCATAGCTGTATGATAATACAGCACACCAAATGAACTTACTGCGTTCATGAAGTTTATTGTCATTTCATTTTTACCTTGGGACGAAGACTGGTAAACGGGAATTACACTTAAAACTTTTTCCTTGTTTACTGACGACGCTTACCGAGAGAAAACTGAGTTAAGGACAGTGTCCAGAATGAAAGATATATTTCTCTGCGAGTTTTTCAGAGGAAAAATTGTAAGAATGTAATAGCTCTTAGATATCTTCTCAATCAAACACACTGTAAGATCACGGCAGACGACCGCACTTACCTTTGACCGAAGAAACAGATATACTTGCCTGTTTCGTAACCCTGCCTTTGTGATTGCAGGTGTGTAAATCATTGATACATTAATCCATGGAATTTAAAGAAACTGTCTTACTCTTTCACGGAACACGAAGCCACTTTGCCAGTATTTCCAACTAGGACCTGATCTGCAGGTAGGCTTCAAAAACAAGGTAAAAGACCTTGAGTGACAATTTTCTCACAATTTTGTCGCGACGTTGCAAAACATGTAGAAACAGCTTAACCTTCTAGCAATTGAATTTGCAAGTTAGCGCGAAATTAGACGCAGTATGAGTAGATCTCTTATGAAGTCGTAACGTCTATAATGGCATGATCTTCTATCGACCTCGAAATTTTGAGCAGAGCCACAAAGGTTAGAAGTCGACCAAAATTTCTTACACATTTGCAATAATTTTAGATCTTTTGTCTGCCAAATAAAATGTTTCCAGAAGAGAACTAGCAAAGATTTACTGTATAGGATGCTTTCGTTAAAACAATGAGTTCGATGAATTTGAAGTAGAAAAAATGGAAGGGAATTAATCAATCTGTTCGATTTAGAAATAAACTTGGAAACTGGCTACCTTAGCTTGCATATAACTCGATTAACCAAAGCAATGGGAAGCATTGATAAACAATGAAATATTGAACAAATGACAAATTCATTTTCGCATATTGTTAAGGTTTCGGCGTGCATCCACTATTAATGGTTATATCCTTTGAACAAAGCAAGAATTGATGACACAAAATATTGAAAACATAGCTCTCAGAAACCCAGAATTTCTCTCTGGGCGTTCAGTTCGACTTGGTCATGTTTGAAATTTTCTTTTTTACTTCTCATGTGAAGGTGCTAAGATGGTTTTAGTTCGATTTTCCTAATTAAAAATGTCACAGCAATATTTTTTGTTTGCCATCTTGTGGTATTAATATAGTTATTCATTATTATTCTTTCAATGATGGTGAAGCTAAGAAAGATAAACATAAAAGACCCATTTTAAATCTGCTTGGCAATATAACACATCCTACGAAAAACAAGTAGCTTTTCTGTAGAAATAGGGAAACAGAAGAATATGTAGGGTACTTGTTTCATAATATAGAAAATACCTATGTTTTTCCGTGACGTTGTGAAGTCATAAACATCTAGTTTGGGTGAATTGTGGGAGGATAGTACAAACATTGGCGGGCTCTCGTTTCCGGAACACTTCTCCTTTCACGAAACGTCTTATCTCTTCACCATATACAACTGCATTGAAAGCATTTCCGTCTTGAAATGATTATGCCCCATGGATCTATATGAAAATTGATTAAGGTAACGTACTTGCAGTGAAACTACATTTTTATGTGGCCATCATTCAATTATTCTATGAGGGCTGATCGAAAACAGCAAAGTCGATAGATATTATTGTTTAATAAAAAATATACAAACAATTGCTAAAACATTCTTATAGTAAAAATCATACAAGTTCTTATCACGGTTTAGAATTCTGTTTTCAGTGACCGAGTTATATATTTTCATATGTACTTTCTTTTGTTCACTGTGGTCCCTTGAGAAAGCTTATTGCAAGGTAATCAACGCCTATCAACGCCTATGTACACGGTGGAGTTTCTAATTGTATATATATGGAAAGTTATTTATGATTGCAGTTTCGCGCCAGTTGTCATTCACACTAACGACCTAGCACTTCTGACTGTTCTTGCAGCGATTTACTACGGAGAACAGCGAAAGTTACTGCTTGAATGCATCCCACCCGCCCTTCTCCCATTTTTTTAGGCTGGTATATGTATATGTGAAATAAAGAGGAATAAGAAGAGGTTGAAAGTAGATCATGAAAGTTGAGAGAGAGAGAGAGTCATTTATGAATACAGTGTCCTAACAACATTGATGAGACTGGCTCGTTCTGAGGGACAAAACTTGAACGTATTGAGATTAAAAAGAGAAAGAAAATACAAGAAATAATTAAAGGAAAGACAAGGAAAGACAAGGAAAGGAAATGAAAAATTACATTAAGGGAAAAGAAAAGGAAAAGGAAAAGGAGAAGGAATCTAGTGCTTGAGAGATAGAAAGAGAGAAAGTAAGTAAGTAAGGTCAAGAAGTAACTGATCAAAAGAAATATCTTGGTCTTATTTCATATCATCTAAATATTTTTTATTGATTTCCATGCATCTTTCTTTCATAATTTTTTTAAGGCATACATATATCCAGAGGATACTCAATTTCTGATTTCCGAATGTCTCATGGGAGGCTGTGGATAATTGAAATTGCATTCATTATAAAGTGATGATCTGAATAACTACATACCTGATGTGATACTGATTCAAAGGAGCAATCACCAGGCTTCTCCACCAATTTCTAGTAGCCCTGAACCATAACTAAATAGCCTACAGTTGAACGGGGAAACAGACTTGTCCTTAGGTAGTGCTTTAAGTTGTTAAGAATTTTTTTGTTTTAAAGATGTACAGATGCAAACTAGCGTTTCAGGTTCTTTTTTGCGTGCAATCACTGGGCGCCACTCTCTCATGACGCAGAGATCTATATTGCGAAGGATGGCCCCGCCGACTGTCAGCCAGCTGTTCTTTCGTATAATGCCATATTCCCTTTATTTTCTTTCCAGTAAAACCCATTAAGACCAAGTGTGTACCTCATTACTGAGGATATTTTCCAAATTAGCATTTTATTTATGGCTTTCTATAGCTCGTGGATATTAACCCGATTGTATTCATCACCAAAAAATCCAATGCCAAGGTTTCGTAAAACCACACGATGATTTTTCAACACATGTTTCGGATGAAACATCATCCATCGTCATTTGCTAAATGAGTGAAGTACGAATATTACAATAAATAGCGTGATAAAAAACAAGTAATATTAATAATGTTAACAGCGTGAAGTATTGTGGTGTTAGCTTCATTGTTTGCCGCTAAAGGTGTTTTCACAATGGCGTAATTATAACTATGATCACATTGAACTACTTTAGCCATATCTTTATACCGCGGGATATCAAGATCAAAGTAAGGCTTTTTGTTCCATATAAACGTCCCCAAACTACCTTGGCTATGCTAACTCAATTTATGGTCGAAACTAATTTCTTTTGACTGCAAGGTTTTTAACTAGCCTACTTGAACTCGCCATATCACGATCAATCAAAGCCGCAACATCTTTTACTGGGTGTGTATACTCAGGTTCATTATCTGCTTTGTTTTAGATGAATGGGTAATGACCTCTGCCATAGTGATGTTACTGCTATTGTGGTAGCAATATCATACCCAGAGTCTTCGTTCCCCTTGTCCAGTGGTAGGGTTAGGAGCAACTTCGGAAACTTCAGTCTTATCCGAATGGACAGAAAATATCGGACTTCCACTTGAATTGTATTTTTTGTATTGTATTTTGTCGGTTCTAAGGCGCAGCATTTTTTTAATTGCTTGATTGCTTTAAGATTTCAGAGTCATGTTGGAGTTCGCTGTATTTCCGGTTGTTTTATTACTTTGAAAAAGCCAATTAAAATCTAACCTAACGGATCTTTCGAGAGCCGCTCCTCAGTTGTTCAAGCGTGGGTAGTAAGGGACGACGACTCGAGGTACGAATTGTTTTAGTGGCTACAGGTAACCAAACTACGCATGTTCAGTATTATGGATGGTATCGTTTTGCGCTACAACTCAACCTCGTACCCAGGGTCTTCGTTCTCCTTGACCAGCGGTCGGGAAACGAACGACCCTGGAAAGATCCGATTTGAAAGTCCGAAAATATCGGGCTACCGGCTGTACTGCGCATGCTTAGCGTTCAGAGAGTTTGTAAGAGTTCTGTTTTACTTACTTGTAAGAGTTCTGAGGGAATCATGGAGGTCAGAGGTGCCATTTTACTCTCCGTATTTTTATCGAATTTGCTGACCTTGGAGTGCTTAGTCTCACTTAATTCTGCAAAAACTCCTCCTGTCAACACACAATCTGCACTTTTGGGGATTTTGAAGTTCCAGGATTATCGAATTTTGGTTCCAAGATCGAGATTGACTTCTTACTTGAATACGAGTGAAACTACAGAAACCACTAGAATTTGCATATTGCTCAGTTGCAGTTCACGACCTGCTAATGAGGTATTTGGTGTTGCTTTGTTCCCTTCATCAGTGAAACATCAACGTATTGTTTTTCCAGTGCTGGTTAATAGAAGAGCCAAACGGTGTTGTTTGTATTATGCTAACGCGTCTGCAACATTCCGACCGCTGATTGGTGATATTCTTTTCAAGTTGAATCCTGGTCCTAGCAACAATCAGGCCGTGAACAATGTACGTTCTCACCGTTCCCCTAATGTGGCCTTTTGTTTGCTGAATGCCCGTTCCTTAAAGAGTAAAACTGCATCATTTGTTGACTATGTACTAGACTGTAAAGCTGATATTTTCGCTATTACTGAAACTTGGCTCACTCAGAATGATGCTGTAGTTTGTACGGAAATTACTCCTGCTGGTTATCGATTGCTCCACCGTCCTCGTGCAGACCGCGTTGGCGGTGGTACCGCACTCCTATTTAAAGACAACTTTAACGTACGTCAACTCGCCGCTGGTGAAAAGAGTTCTTTTGAATTTTCTGAGTATCTGATTGACGCCTCATTTTTTCAGTTTAGACTTGTTATCGTATACAGAATACCATATTCTGCGGTTCACCCTATCACTTCAAGCACCTTCCTTCTGGAATTCAGCGACTACCTAGATTCGTTACTGCTATCCAAGGTTCCACTTTGTATATCTGGCGATTTTAACTTCCATATGGATGTCAGTGGTGATGTGGATTCCTCTAAATTTGCAGACTTATTGGAATCGATGTGTCTCACTCAACATGTTAGATCACCCACGCACATTCAGGGACATATTTTGGACTTGGTAATCACTCGCGATTCTGATAATATTATTAAAGGGAGACCTATCCCTGATAGGTATATTTCCGATCATTGCTCTGTGTTGTGCAGTCTCTCTGCTCCCAGACCATCGCCTACTGTGAAACACATCAGCTTCCGGAAACTTAAGACTTTGGATCTGAATGCATTCAAAGATGATATCGCTTGTAGTGATTTGTAGTGAATAGTCAGCATGTCACCTTGCTGGTTCTGTTGGATCTGAGCGCGGCTTTCGATACCATTGATCATGGTATCTTACTTGAGAGGCTTAGGTCCGCATTTGGAGTTTGGGATACGGCACTGTCCTGGATTGCATCATACTTAAGTGGCAGAACTCAACAAGTTTCAATTGACGGCACACTCTCAATGAAGTTCGATTTGGAATGCGGCGTACCTCAAGGCTCGTGCCTAGGGCCTTTGCTGTTTGTTGTCTATGCTAGCAAAATATTTGAAATTGTAGACAAACATAATTTAGAGATCCATTGCTATGCTGACGATAGCCAACTTTATTTATCCTTTTGTCCTAATGATATCGCAAATCAAGAGGCCGCCTTGGCTAGGGTTGAAAGGTGTATTGAGGACATTCGTAACTGGATGCTGAACGACAAATTGAAACTTAATGATGATAAAACTGAATTCATAATCATTGGCACAGCGCAACAACTTGCTAAGGTATCTATCAATACCCTTCGTGTTGGGGCTGCAACTATCACTCCTGTGTTGTCTGCAAGGAACTTGGGCTCGTGGTTTGATTCTAAGCTGACGATGGCAACCCATATTTCAAAAACATGTAACTCTGCTTTTTATTATTTGTATAATCTGAGACGCATAAGAAAGTATCTATCTAATGACAACACCAAGACTTTGGTTCATGCTTTTATTTCAAGTAGAATCGATTATTGCAACAGTCTTTTATATGGTCTGCCAGAGTATCAACTTAACAAGCTACAACGTGTGCAGAACATGTGTGCTAGATTGATTTGTAATGAAACTAAATATTGTCACATTTCTCCTTTATTAATGGATTTACATTGGCTGCCTGTGAGGTTTAGAATTGAATTTAAAATTTTATTGATTGTTTTTAAGATTTTTAGGGGACTAGCACCTTCGTATTTAAGCTTTTTAATTATTTCTAAGCCTGTGTCTAAATATAACTTAAGAAGTTCGAGCGACAGTACCTTGCTTAGTTATCCGAATGTTAAGCCCAAGGCTACTCTCGGTGAACGGGCCTTTGTGTTTGCCGCACCTAAGTTATGGAATGCTCTGCCGAGATATATCAGGGAATCCACTTCTATTGACACTTTTAAGAGAAATTTGAAGACTCACCTTTTTAAAAAGGCATTTTATACCACTTAGATTATAAGATCATATCTTTTTTAGTTTAGACTACATGTATCTTTTTTAAATTTTAGCCATAAGATTTTTACTCTATATATCAGTTATTTTATTATTATTATTATTATTATTACTATTATTATTATTATTATTAGTATGGCGCATTTGAATATATTTATATAGATACTTGCGCCTTATAAGTTTTTAAATTAATTAAATAATTAATTACTTCCGTTTATTGGAATTGTTTGAAAAAGCCAATCAGAATCGTCAACCTATCGGATCTTTCGAGAGTCTCTCGTTTCGTCAAGCCTGCGCAATACGGAGCGAAGGCTCGAGGGACGAGAATGCGCTACAACTCCTCTGATGTGCATTTTGTCACTTACTAAATTTCTGGCCGTTTCGTTTACAAAACTCAAGTGAACTGGTAAGAAGGATCCCTTTATGGACTCAAATGCAAAATTTTCTTGTCTTTATAGGCAACTTAATCCACTAACCCCACTAATGTTGCATTATTTACAAGAGAACTAACAAACTGAGAGTCCATCTTTGTACACGTGCAATGGCAAATGAATAACATGAAGTA
>JAEMWC010000246.1:310000-355000 GCA_016490735.1 Pachyseris speciosa | reverse complement strand
TTTGTTTGTTTGTTCGTTTTTTTTGTGACAGGGAGCATTGAGTTACGATTTTAGACCCCAAACTCAAAGTATTGGTCGTAGGACCTTCATGGATGTCAAGTCAATGAACGTCGCGCTCACCTCCATAACCTGCCAGACGACAGTGACAATCCTGGGCAGCACGCTCAGCGAGGCAGTCTTTGAAACATCCCTCAGTGGTATATTTGGAGTAAGTTATCAATGGCAATGTCTCGCAATGTGTGTCATTGGGACTCTCAAGATTTTCAAACTGAAATAACAAATTCATTTATCAGCAATCACTTGACGGCAGTGTCCTCTCATTGTAAATTTAATTTTGATGTCATGAGAAAATACTACTTTAAGTTTGATGTCCTTTCTTCCAACTTCTTCTGGTCAACTCTATTGGTAATCAAGTATGAAGTATACACAAACCGACAAGTTTCTTGACAATGTTTAGAGGTTAATAAAGCGACTTCCTGTACGCAGATGCTTTGAAAACACTAAGACAAGTTTCGTTATACTCACGTACAAGAGATGCAAGTTCTACCCGCGAAATTTATTCTCTTTACAGGGCAGTCAGTGCAAGGGCTCTTGATGCTGGGGTATTCTTACCTGGGCAGTAAAGCGCTTCTTTAAATTTTCTGTTAGACAATAATGAAAGTATCATTCATTTGTTGTTAACTGCTGTGATGCGTGGAGATCTGGTGCGCAAAATCTCAGTGGGAACTCGTATAATCAAAATGCTATCGAAATGGATGGGACTTTCTCCAAAAGTTGCAAAATGTGAGCATGGCGGAAGTATCTGCTTTAGCGGTTAAACGCTTGATTAGCCTCATAAATGTGCTACGAGTTGTCACAGATAAACATTTAGGACAACACATGCAGTAAAAGTGAGAATTGAAGAACGTACCCTTTGCTCTGACAGTAAGAGGGTGACTCGCGTCCCTGGTGATACATTGATACCATTCCACAAGTCAAAGAATGCGCCCTGACCGTGAATCGATACCGAGAATCCGTTGGAAAACGTTCCAACCGTTTGATCTTTAAGGTTGACGTTGAGCACCACATTAAATCCATCGACAATGCTGCTATATCTGGATATTTGGAGACTTTGATTGTGTTTTCCTGAATTATACGTGTAACATAAGCCATAGTCGGTAACGACAGGAGAAAAGTCAGAGCTATCGCAGAAATCATACCAGGCAAAGGTGCAAAATGTAAAGTTGGCCAACATGTCGACGAGATCTTGGCCATAATGTCGAAAGAAATCATACATATCCAAATCAGCGGCTGCTCTTGAAAGCTCTTCTCGTAAATCGTGCCTCCTCGATGCAGTGCAGTTGTCGACTTGATCTACAGAGTAGTTATAGCCAATATAAGTACAACAGCAAATCATAGCTAACCCACAAGGCATGTTGTTCATCTTCTTCTGTCTCAGATCTCTGGTTGCTGCGCATGCACTGAGATTTAATCCTTTAGCCGCGAATTCTGGAGATTCGTCCTGCATCATTATTTTAGCTTTGCTAAACAAGTTGTTGGGACAGATGCTAATTGAAGGAAAGGTCATGTTCTCTAAATACTTCCTGCTTATTACAGTTGAAACCGAATATTCGAAGTATTTTCGGAAGGCGCCATGAGCGGTGAAAACGAAGTACGCGCCAGATGTCAGCAATAAGATGGACCAAAGCATGCGCAAGATAGGCTTCCGTGTGGGAACAACATTTCGTATACCGTGTAGAGTGGTGTTTTCCAGAAACTCTTTCCACTTTTCTGAAGGTTTGCGATGTTCATCTTTGTCTCGCTGTTTTTGGCTGAAATCCATTTCCATCTGCATTCTGGGAAAATTGCTCCCTGTTAACGCACAATACAGAACCATTGTAAAACGTTAATTTAACACACTACTTGATGAGGTTAAGCGTGATTGCGAGGATTATCATGTTCTAAGTTTGTATTATCTCCCGAAGCAGAAGGTTGAGGCGGATAACACAAACCGAGGCCATGATAATTATCGCTATCATGCAAAAACTGAATGCAAAAATTGCTTTATTATACAGTGTAAAGATAGGAGTGCCTACAAGAAATTAAACATACTACATTAACTTGCAAGCAACTTTATTCGAAAGCTTGCAAGTGGTGCAAGTTGCTTCGCAAAATGACGTCATTTCCACATGTATGAAAAGTGCTGTCTGTAAGGGTGACGTAAGGAAAACGGTGTCCAAGGAATTAGCTGCGTGCTCATAGCCAATCAAAATTGAAATAGTGATACCAAAAAAAAAAAAAAATTCAAAATAGCTTAATATCATTCCGTCGCGTTGGCTTCGTAGGATCATCACGGATGATTCGGCGCTCTATACATGATATATTAAAAACCACTTCTCTATCGTTTTCATGATACAACAAACTCTATTTTAGAGAGGTTCCGTGGACCAGCTGCGAGATAGCAACACTAAATTGTTGTTTCCTCTTAAGGGCCTGAAAGCCAGCAGCTGACTTCAGAATCAGACTTGATTACCTCCGGTCGAGTAGTTTACTTACACCTTTAAAGGAGTTTATGCTCATTTTGTGTAACATGATGAAATACTACTAAACAACCTACCCGCTACATAATTTGAAGTATATTTTTGCTACGGGTGGAGCGATGAAGGGGTGCCGGGAGGGTTGGGGACTGTGCTATTCTTGACTTGTTCTGTTTCTGTACCTGCGTGATACCCCAACCTCGTTTCCAGGGAGCCCTGGGAACGAGGTTGGTGATACCCGATATACTTTAAAATTTCTTACGGTTTCATTAACCCTCAGTGCCATGTCGTTTTGTTAGATAACATTTGTCAGAAGGGGTACGCTTCTGCACCAGCTCAGCCATTTTGATTGGCTAACGGAACAATGGTATTGAGTCTGGAATTGTTTGCTTGAGAGATTGTACTCATGGGGCGTTATTCAAACGTCATGTTTCTTTAATGAAGCTTTTAATTGGAATCAGATGGTTCTGTGAAGTGTTATCACTGTAGCTAAAGATTTTAGTTTAGGTTATTAATATTTCATATTCTATTCATTTTCTTCTTTATTTTTCAGTATTTTATAGGAAGTGCTTTATAACTTTTAAAAAGTCGACATAGAAAGCTGTATCTTAATTAATGGATGGGCGAGTAATTTCTTTAAACTTCATCGAGGAGTTCAGCAGGGCTGCCCACTTTCGCCTTATTTATTTGTTCTATCAGTGGAACTGAATAATGGCAGAAGCTTTTCGGAAAAGTAAGAAAATCAGAGGAATATCTATAAATAACTATGAAATTAAACTCAGTCAATACGCAGACGACACCACACTTATATTACACGGGGTCGGAACAGTCCTTTGAAGAAGCTCTGAAGCTATTAGACATGTTTGGAAGTATGTCTGGCCTTAGACTCAATTGCAGCAAGTCGGAAGCATTGTGGATTGGCTCCAGAGCAAAATGCGATCTTAAACTTTGTCCGGAAAAAAGTTTCAAATAGCCGAGTGAAAAAGTGAAAGCACTTGGAGTGTGGTTTGCAATAGACCCTAATGAAACAGTATCCTAAAACTACAAAGACAGATTGGAAAAAGCAAAGAGGATACTAGGCTGCTGGAAACTTCTCTGCTGGAGACTCAGTGTATTGGGAAGAATTATGGTTTTAAAAAGTCTTGTGATATCACAATTAGTATATATTCTTGCCCCTCTCCAAACGAATGGCGAAACAATTAAAGAGCTTAATACAATCTTTTATAAATTTCTTTGGAACGAAAAAGGTGATAAAATAAACAGAAATGTAATGATAAACAACCATACTGAAGGAGGACTTAAGGTGGTTGATATAGCTTCATTTAACAAATTCCTTAAGACTTGTTGGGTTAAAAAATACCTCAGTATTGAAAATAGCGGCAGCTGCAAAATAATCTTTGATTTGGAACTTCAGATCTATGGAGGCAAAGTGGTATTACTAGGAAACCTTAACAAGAAAGACAAACACATTTTATTTAAGAAATCAGACCCTTTTGTTAAAGAAATTTTTGAAATCTGGTCTGACACCTCCTTCGAGGAAAAATTGACATCAAACAAACACTTTATGTTGTCACCTTTATGGTACAACTCCCTGTGAAGAATTGACAATAATGCCTTTCAAAACAAATACGATCTCTGCAATTAATTTTTTTACGTAAACAGATAGACGAAACACAGCCTGGCTATGAAAACATCCTTGTAAAATTCTTAGAAACGCCAAAACCGTCAAGACTTGCTTATAAGAAGCTCGTGTCACGTAAAAGCGAACAACCAAAACAAAGTCAAGAAAAATGGCACAAAGAAATAAACATTGGTCCAGACGAAAATATTACCTGGAAAGCAGCCTACGAAATGGCCTTCAAATGTACAAAGAACTTCAAGCTTATAGTTTTTAATTTTAAATTCTTACATCGACGATTAGCAACTAACACGTTCCTCAAAAAATTGGAACTTGTGCATGATGGAGTCTGTTTGTTTTGTCAGAGCGAGAGAGAAAGCCTTTACCACTTTTTCTGGGAATGTGAAAAAACAAAGCTATTTTAGAGAAACATGGTAAACCAACGCATTTTATATAGACTTGACGTTTCGTATGCTAGGCAACATACATTTTCAAAAGTGACCGTTACAATTTTTGAAAACTGTGTATATACTTTTAATACAGGGGTCTGGAACCGAGATTAAGGTTCCAGACCCGTGTATTAAAAGTATATAAACAGTTTTCAAAAATTGTAACGGTCACTTTTGAAATTTTTTGTATGTTGCCTAGCATACGAAACGTCAAGTCTATATAAAATGCGTTGGTTTACCATGTTTATCTCGGCTGTTTGTGTTTTATTTTTAATCAAGCTACGATGGCCTAATAACAAGAGTTTATTTTAGAGAAATATTTTTCTTTTTATTTTCTGAAGGGGATAATCCGCAAGTTGATGTTGCTTTGGGTCTAAGGCCAGATAACTGGAACCACAAATCTCAGATTAATTATATTTTCTTATTAAGTAAATATTTCATATGGCTGTGTAGGTTTAATCAAATTACCCCATGCCTGGATACGTTCTTAAGATTTGCGAATTTTAATTACCTAATAGAGAAGAAAGATCCACAATCCGCCCATCTGAAATGGGAGCCTTTTTTGCCCATTTTGAATAACTGAACGGTTTGTAAGCCGTACGTCTTCAGGAAAAGATCTGTACAAATCTGTGGAAAAATTTCTTGGCTCCCCAATCCAAATCACCTGTACAACACATATACAAACAATGTTGTAATTTTTTTCCTTTCTAGTAGGCACTTTCTTTTCTTTTCTTTGTTTTCTTTCTCTCTCTTTTTCTTTTGTTTTGTTTTGTTTTTATTTATGCTTTTTTTCATGCTTCTTTTCGCAATTGCATAAATTGCGTTCACAATTGCGAGGATCATTCTTCATTTAATGTAAGTTTTATAGTCTATGAAATACTTCAGAAGTAGTGTAAAGTATTGTCAGGGGTAACTGTACTTGCACAATGTAATTAATGTATCGTGTTGTTGTTGTTGTTAATAATAATAATGATAATAATAATAATAATAATAATAACAACAATAATAATGATAATAATAATAATAATACAAAAAACTTTTAAAAACATTAAATTATTTAAATTAGTCAAGCTGAAAACTGTTTTGCGTCCTGTGTGTTTTGGGATTGGGATTATCCTTTTGCCAATCAGAAAGCATGAAACGATATCAACGAACAATGTTTTAAGGATTTTAATGAAATTAAAAGCGAAAAAATGTTTCAAGGCGCTCATGTCATATTTTTTGTATTATAATTTTAGAGAAGACCAGGTCCACGGGCTCTTGACTTTTATTTCTTTCAGTCAAGTGATAATTGCATCATACTTTTCATTGCGCGTTCATAAAAATAAATTGAACGCAATTTTTTTTTCATGGAAAATTTACATTGAACAGCTACTAGCAGTAATACCACAACCTTTGTTATGTAAAATACCCAGGGTTGATTAAATTTACAATAATATCCTTTTATGTGTGGGATTGGAACCCAGCGACTCCGCATCCTGATAAGATCATTTTTATTATGGATGCGAGGATTCAACTATCAGAGAATATCCGTGGCTGTGTTCACATTTTCATTGCAAACGCTTGAAGGGAAATGACGATGCTGTTGTTGGGCTTAGTGGAATAACAGTTGTATTGAATTTTCTCAGAGGGAATTTCCCACCCACTCATTCAATAAGATATTTAACCTTTTTTACAGTACCCAGTTTTCAACGTCAATTTAATGAATTTTTGTTTTCACTACTGTTACTCGAAAGCCATTACCAAAATCTGGAATAAAGAAGCAAGATTCACCTAAGTTTTTACCTTGAACGAAGACTGGTTAACGGGGAATGCACTTAATACTTTTTCCTTGCTTTCTGACGACGCTTACTGAGAGAAAACTCAGTTAAGGACAGTGCCCAGATTGAAAGATCAATTTCTTCGTGAGTTCAGTTCAATGGAAAAAAAATGTAAGAATGTATTAGCTTCGAGCAAACTCTATTAAATTGAACAAGATGTGTTCTCAATCTAACACACTGTAAAATCACGGGAGAAGACCGTAACCCTGCCTTTGTGATTGCAGTGTCTAAGTCATTTAATGCATTGTTCCATGGAATTTAAAAGAAACTTACTCTTTCGCGGAACACGAAGCCACTTTGCCAGTATTGTCAACCAGGACCTGATCTGCAGGGTAGGCTTAAGAAACAAGGGAAAGGCTAGTTACTCCATAATAATAATAATAATAATAATAATAATAATAATAATAATAATAATAATAATAATAATAATAATAATAATAATAATAATCACTTTATTTAAGTCTCAAATGTATTTAGCCGAGCACAGGTGCTCTACTAATTGGGGAGACTAAATCAAATCAACTCTAAATAAATCAAATCAAATCAAATGTTGGTTTTTGGGGAGAGGGGAAAACCGGAGTACCCGGAGAAAAACCTCTCGGAGCAGAGTAGAGAACCAACAAACTCAGCCCACTTATGACGCCGAGTCCGAGAATCGAACCCGGGACACATTGGTGGAAGGCGAGCGCTCTCACCACTACGCCAACTCTGCTCCCCTCCATCTAGCATAAACGGAAAAAAGTCTGAAACGAAGTAAAGCTTGTGTGACAATATTCTCGCAGTTCAGTGGCAACGTTGCAAAACACGCAGAAGCAAGTTAACCTTCTCACAATTGAAATATGCAAGTTAGCAACAAATAAATTTTGAGCGGAGCCACAGAGCTTAAAAGTCGACCAAAATCTCTTATACATTTGCAGTAATTTTAGGTCTGTTGTCCGCCAAAGAAACTGTTGCCGGAAAAGAACTGAAAGGTTCAGTGACTGTAGATGAATTTACATGAATTTAGAAATGCACTTGGAAACTGGCTACCTCAGAGGAAACATGGCTCTTAAATATGTTACATCTGGGTATAACTTCCTGATCATGGTCTCGCAATGATAAATGAACGGAGAAATTGCGTAGCTCACCTGCAAAAATGGTACAGAGTTGATCCTGGCTACGATGGCCTTAAATTAACATTTTTGTGGGACAGTAACATCTGCGCAGGAGGGAGGGGGCGACTCTATTGTTCTTTGATAGCCTAGCTTGACCGACTCCTCGCTGCCAGTGTGACGTCACATAGCAACGGATTAGCGCCTCCGCTTGGCTTGTGCAGATTAGCGTGAGGACGCCATAGAAGTGAGGACAAGAGTGATTAAGAAAGACAAAATACTAGAGCTAATATCGCTTTTGTTCGCTAATTGATCGTAAGTCTGTACGCTTTGTTGTTGTTTTTAGCTGTTTGTTTAAACTCGTGTATTTTTTGTGCGTGTAATTTTGTATTCTTGTTGTGTTTGTGTTGCGGGCTTCGTAGCAGGACCGCCATCTTGCCTGCGGTACCACCGAAGTCAACGTAAAACATTTGGACTTTTCCTTAAAAGTACGTAACCATCAGCCTCCATAAAAGGAGGTTTCATACACTGATCATTTACGTTTATATTTTTTGTTATTCTGTGTCGATTGATTCAGCCGTTCTTCATATCAATCCGTTTGAGTTGAGGGTGTTGATTACCCCACAAATTTCTGTGCGGTTTGAACGATTGTTGGCGGTCCTTGACCACTTCTGTTTGCAGTTTTCAATCCTTTGCTTGGGACTATTAACTTTGTGTCTTATCTTCTTTGCTTTGTTGTTGTTTTGGTGGTATTTGTACGCTGTTAATGTGCATTTTGTTACCTTTAATCTTGAAGCAGTCTTGAAACTTCGTGTTGCAGTGAGTTTGCTCTCTGTCGCAATTGTTGGGTTGGCTTCAATACCGGTGTTGCAGTGGGTGTGAGGTTTGATTGTTGGCTTATGTTGTGGAGTTTTGTATTTTGCTCTTTGCCGCAATTGTTGGGTTGGCTTACCGTGTTCATGTTACTGTAAGTGTTCGTTGAGAAATTGCAGTAGGCACCCAGGAATTATCTGGGTTTGGTATTATTTGGTTTTGTCATTAATTTGGTGTATATACCCTGTGCTGTCGTTGCATTTTGTTGAATTGTACGGTCAGATACCATAACACTTATTTTACTGAATAATATAAGACTTACTCTATAATTATAACAAAGAAATAAATACAAAAACAAAACAAAAACGTTATACAATTAGAATATAATAAGAATAAGAATAGAAACGATAAGAAAATAATAAATGTTACAAACAAGAGTTACAAAGTAGTGCAATCAAATATATCAGTTAGTTATATAATTATATAACTGCAGAAAACAAACCAACAAAGGATGTTGAATAAAAATATGGCACTACTTTTATTTTTGGTCACAGCAATTTTGTTTTACAATTTAGTGTTTGACCTTACTTGGCTTGTTCCTGAACAATGCCACTACATTATGCATGGTGTAATAACAGTGCTGCATCGCCATGTTATAATGACAGCTCTTTCGCGATGCTTTCCAAAATTTACAAGGCTGCCCTATAGCCTTTACATCACCTCTGATGACTATCATACTCCAACTAAAAAAACACCACTCCAGTACAGTGTGGCTGGTGTTCTACAAACACATGGTTTCAAATTTGGGTGTAGTTGAAAGGTTACTGTTATTGTTATTAAGCTTCTTTTTTTTTGCAGGTTTAGATTAAGGCAATTCCATCATACTATCCTTGCAAACTTATTTTATTCAACTTTTACTATTACATGTATGTGTATTGTGATCACAATTTTTGTCCTAATGAACTGGGAAATGATGTGCAGAACATGTTCAAAGCAAATTGTCAAGTACAACAAAGACTCAATTACATATTGGAAATCGTATTGTGCCCTGCAGTTCTTCTGAGGTTGTTTTTGTCCCCACTTGAACCACTTTACAAAACTTGTTTACCTGTCAAGCCACAATCAAAATTCTCCCTTGTGCAATATTTTTGGAGTCTAGCATCAAAAGTTTTTCTCTCCACTGTTATGACCACATGTCTCTTGCTTTATTACAGCATCTTGTTAAACCTTGGTACTACTCATAGACAAACCCTGTTGGTGGTGTCCAAACATTATTCTGTTACCATGTACTCAGCAGGCATTTTACTCATTGTAATAGCAGTTGCTGAAAACTTTGATGCTACCTCCAACGATTCCACAGGCATTCCCCTGTTCTTCCCAGTTATCTACCTTTTACTTGGTCTGATGTTGGCTTATTCTTGTGTCAAAATGTTTGAATTTCACCACCTTGGTTTTCTCTCTAGTATGGTCCTCAGGTCTAAAAGATTTGTTACATCTATTTTGGTTATAGATGTAAGATGAAAGTCACTCTCCTTTACCTTTGCACCATAATTATGCAACTGTTTTGGACTTGTGATCACAAGTTAATTCCAAATTTAACTTTAGTTAACAAGTGATTTATACTGGCTATCAAACTGTGGTAAACCTTTGCACAATTTTATGCCATTAAAGGAAATAACAGGGGTGGTACTCATGAATGGACATTTAACTGGAGGTGTAAAGTGTTGCCTAAAGGGCTGTGAAAATGAGGCAGGATCCCATAAATTTGACAGCATGATTGGGAGGTATGAAAGGAAATGTAGCCCTCAAGACCTTAGTGTTAACAAGGAAAACAACACAAATCTAAGGGTGTGTGATAAACAATATACAAGTTTAACATCCAGGGCCCAGTTGCTCGAAGCATGGTTAGCACTAACCAGGGTTAAAAACCATGTCAACCTATAGGTTTTAATACATCGTAACCAATGGTTAGCACTAACCATGCTTTGAGCAACTGGGCCCAGAGGGATAAGCCTGCTAAAGGTAAAAGTTCCTCAAAATCTCGAAGTGATGACCAGCTTGACATTCTAAAGGTAAATCCTTGCATTGTGACATGTTCACAGTGCAAAAATGAGGTATGCCTTTCAAGCGACCTTCCCTGCAAAAAAAACATAAGTGTATTTAAAAACCAGTTTATTGTGGCATGTAACTTTTTGGATGAACAGAATGGTAATAAAACTGATTTTGTGGTGACCTTTATAAACACATGGATTCTCATGATGAATCTCGTGTAAGCTACATATGCATGTCATGCCAGCCTTTCTTCCTTAAGTCTGTTAAAAAGGAGGATGAGTATAGGGAAGCTCAAATTATGTTTGAAAAAGCACAAAGATGTGAGAATCCCACAAGTGCCTCTGATCCTGTCACTGACATTAAACCACCTGCAGGATTTGATGATTCCATTCAAACATCAAATTAAAAGATTGATGACACAGAAGAAAAATATGAGTTGCCTGTAGTTTCCCAATTAAAAGCAGGGATTTTTACAGAAGGGTTATTACAGCTCCTTAAAGAATACAGACCAATGACAAGCGATGAAAATGAATGCTATGCTCATGGAGAATATCTCTCTGAGCCTCTACACCCACATGCATATAAAATCTTTCAATCTGTTCTTCATGCCATCTTTCCGTGGACAATAACATTTTCAAATTCAAAAAACAACCAATGACAGTCTGGAGGTTGTTATTTCTAAACCAAAGATAACAAATGATGTTGGTATACCAAACTTCTTTTTCCTTCCCTCGAAATTATCTATTGCAAGTGATGACATATGTCATTTTACAGTACAAATCCTGAGGAACAGGGTAAATTGTGGGGAACTCCCACACATCATCTTTGAGCCAAATATTTTCAAATCTGCTCTTGATGTGATACTGAAAACAACTGATGACTTACATGTTTCACTTTGTCCTGGTATCAATGATCCAACACTGATTAATACTGGTATTGCTGAAAGTAAGAAAAAACCTTTGTCATACCAAGTTGACTCACAAGGGTCATTGCAAAAACACCCTTCACCTGACACAGCTCATGATTTCTCATGCTGAACTCATACACCAGTAATCAAAGAAATTGTTGAAAAACACAAAACACTGCTTTCACTTACTGACAATAAGACCAAACTGGTGAACATCAAAGCTATTCTTCAGCACCACAACATCTCCATACCACCAAACATGAAAAAAGTGGACTTAAAGGTACTTTTACTGCAGCAAGTGTAATCCAACCCCAACTGTACCTATAACATTTGTATCTGATTGCAGCATAGAGAATTTTACTGCAGCTCCCAAGAAAAACAGCTGCAACAAGACCCCTCAACCACTAACTGACTTTGTCCCTGTGACTTTTGTAAATGATTCAATGATCAACTTGGTGAAAACACAGGAAACCATCAAGCTATCAGAAAGTGAAAGTATCAAACGACTGGACCTAACACCAATGAAACATGGATATACAGTACACCTGTATATCCATATACTGTACACCTGAAAGACACCCACAAAGAAACAAAAAGGAAACAAATCAACGCACAATCCACCAACAGAACTACAAATGACAGTGAGGAGAGAAGAAGTAGAAGACCTACCCCTTTAAGCAATCCAAACTGAAATCATTCAAACAAATGATTGGTGCTCTGAAAAAAAAAGGTACTTTCCCCACCAGTGATAGTGAAGATGACTTTGACAAATACTTTAGACTGTTAGATGATTTAAGAACATTTTTCCAAAAACTTGATGAGCTCACTGAAAGTGAAAAGCAATTTATGTCCACAAAATTGTACATGTCTGACTTCTTTGACAAATCAAATGACTATCAAATGGTAAAAACAACAGAATTATGGGAGTACAGAGAATTTGACAGATCACTAACACCAAAATCTGGAAATGATCAGGATCACTTGGAGCAAGTCAGACATTTCATTTTAAAGAATGGTTTCTAATAAAGCAAAGTCTAAGGAATTTATTTTCCCACAGAATATAGGATTGACAGTACTAAGCTCCTTGCCAGTTTAATTTATGAAAATTATGTGTACCTAAGTACGAAATAGAAATCAAGGTAGCCAGTTGCACTGCTATGTAGCATTATTGGATACCTAAATTGAATCCGTTTTTTTTTTGGTAAAAACTACTACTTTAGACGGTATCATTTACAAGTTAAGGTAAAGGCTCGAAAATAAAAATGTATTAGCAAAAGGAGAACACTTACCAAATCTGCTGGTATAACATACGCCTGTTTTATCCGTTCGACCGCTTTCAGATCTTTGAGGAGATTGATATGGCGAACCATATGAGGTGAAGATCTGAAACTCCACGCACACAAATCCTAATATATCCTTTGCTGAACCTCCTATTCTTGAGCCTAAAAGACCTTTCCTTGCGGCGCATTGCCCCTCGAAAGTTCAACCGGCTTATAAGATCATTCGACAAATGTGAATGACAACAGAAACGTTTCGTTAAAATTCATCCAACTTTTTAGAGTTTTGGTCGACAAATAAGCCAAATAAAGGAGTCCGATAACATATAAAACCTCATTATTGGCAAACGTAAGCAGGTTGAGCGGGATATCCATGGAAAAATCTTCATTTTTAACAGCGCCTTCTTCGAAAGTTTTGGGCGCCATTTTGAATATCATCCAACCGAAACGTGACGTCACACTGGCAATGAGGAGTGAACCACCGATTTCCTTGGAGACGCCCCCTCCCTCCTGCATCTGCGATACAAACTCGACTAACTGACTCCCATTGACCAGGACAATGGGAAGAATTGATAAGCAATAAAGTATTTCAGAGATTACAAATTAATTTTCGCGTATTGTTTAGGTTTCAGCGTGCATCCACTGTTAATGATTATATCCTTTAAATGAAACAAGAACTGATGGCACGGAATATTACAAATATAGCTCTCAAAAACGCATTACTGATCTCTCTCTGGGCGTTCAATTCGACTTGGTCATAACCACAACATTATTAATCTTGCGTGCCGAGTTTATGTGTTTGTTTGAAATTTTCTCTTTTACTTCATATGTGAAAGCTGTGAGGTAGCTTATGAGTTTTCAATGTTCCTAATTAAAAATGTTGCGGCAATATTTTTCCGCCTGTTATTCATTATTCATTATCATTTTTTCAATGATGGTGAATCCAAATTAAGAAAGATAAACATAAAAGACCCATTTGCGCGTTCATAAAAATAAATTGAACGTAATTTTTTTTTCATGGAAAATTTACATTGAACAGCTACTAGCAGTAATACCACAACCTTTGTTATGTAAAATACCCAGGGTTGATTAAATTTACAATAATATCCTTTTATGTGTGGGATTGGAACCCAGCGACTCCCCATCCTGATAAGATCATTTTTATTATGGATTTTCATATGTGAAAGCTGTGAGGTAGCTTATGAGTTTTCAATGTTCCTAATTAAAAATGTTGCAGCAATATTTTTCCGCCTGTTATTCATTATTCATTATCATTTTATCAATGATGGTGAATCCAAATTAAGAAAGATAAACATAAAAGACCCATTTTAAATCTGCTCTACGAAAAACAAGTAGAAATAGGAAAATTGAAGAAATATGTTATGCACTTGTTTCGTAATATAGAAAAACCTATGTTTTTCACGTTATGGACTTTGTTAGGGTGAACTCAGGAAAACAATTGTGGGAGGATCTTACGAACATTGGCATGCTCTCGCCACACTTCTCCTTTCACCAAACTTGCGAACGTTTCACCATATTCAACTGCATTGAAATGACTAAGCAATTTCATCCATAAATATTTAACGATCATTCCATGAGCCCGCGTCGGATACGAGATGGTAAGTAGCCAAAGGGGCGCGTAGCGCCGAGTTGGCTATTACCAATCTCGTATCCAACAAGGGCGAATGGAATAATTGTTTTATGAAATTCTCAACCTCGGGTTTTGCTAAATTTTATTTAAGTTTAAGAAACGACCGGAAAGTGATGTGACTTCCGGGCGCCAAAAACACATGATCACATGATACGGGCACCACCGTGCGAACAGTTGAATGAAAAATCAAAAGCGAAGCAAATTACAGCTGAACTGAAATTACAGCAATTCAAGCTTCACGGACTGTTTTGTACGGTTAAAAACCTTACTGCAGTGTTCTCAAGTGTTCAAAGTTCAAACTCATCGGGAAGTGTAATAATTGTGGACATTTACACTAGAGTTGTAAAAATACTTGGGAAAGCTTCTTTGATCGCCATGTGAAACGGTGGTTGTATTGGTTGAAAAATTATTTTCCACAACAACTGCTTTCCCGGGCTCTTGATTTGGAAATTCGTCTGAGATTGGTCGGCAATAGCTGCTGCTGGATTTCGTTTCCTTTCCCCTGCACTAAAGTGGCATTACCAAGAAGACGCATTTCCAATGAAATCACCGAGAACGAGTGACATCTTTTGTTGTTGTTCCAACGAAGGCCGCTCGTTGTAGGATTCAACAGCCTGCAACTATGGTTGCACTCTATTTAACGAGCTATCTTAATGGTATTTCGTATTTATTTAACTTTTAAATTTTGTATTTGTACATAGTTTTTCTATCTATATTTTTATTAATACTAGTGTAATGCTTATATGTATGTTGTAGTTTTAGTACATTGTTGTGCTCAGGGCTCCCATTGATAGCAGACTGCTTTTTGCATCTGAAGGGGCTACCCTGAGCGGTATAAATCAATAAAGGTTGATTCATGCATCCATCCATCCTTGTGTCCCTTTATGGACTTGATGTGCCTCGTGTCACATTTATGGTCGGAGGGTACTGTGACAGATGTAGCTCTGAGGTAGTGGTTTGTCAGATCTGGCTCTATACCTGCTCGCTTTGATATTTCTTTCATCATGCTGTCGAGCGTAGTTGTGCCAAGAGGTGCGTTGCAAAACCAGATTTTGTCGTCTGCGGGATTGAACTTCTTGCTTTGACCATCTCTTGGTCTCTGAAACAGAGCATCTGACATTGGGTTGAGATGGTCCAAGTCGTTCTTTAGCGTTGTTACTGGACATCTTTCAGATACCGGGACGGAAAATATCTTCTCGTCTCATTCATCTTCAGCATCTGCGAGGCCGCCCTGGTGATTTTTTGTAGCCGGCAAGGAACCAGGCTGACTTTTGTTCAGTTCGTAGTATTCAACCCCTTGTGGTGTTTTTCGTAGAGAAAGCATTGCCGGTGTCAACTGTCGCTGGTTTTTACGTCCCCGTCTTCCAAAAAGGAGGCTGAGGTAGAACCAAGCAGTCCTCTGTAACTGTGCAGGATCCAAGCTGTCTGCCGGTCCGAGTTCGCCGCTGTCAAATAGTTTCTTAACCTGCTCTTTCGAGATTGCTTTTTCCCCGTTTTTCTTAGATCTTTCATGAAAGCGTCTAAAACTTTATTTGCCTCAGTAAAAGCGGGATCAGAGATAATGGAAAACGGTTCAGTTTGTTCTGCGGGGGCGAGCGAAGGAAACGATCAATGGCCGCTCTTATGGACTTCATCGATGAACTTTTGTAATACGTGCCATCTTTCTTCCACGCAGAGGTCTAAAAACACTTCAGACAAACATTCAGATCTTCTTTTGACATTTCTTCTATCGGTTTCGAGAATCTGGTGCCACTAGGACTAGCAAGCTATTCTGTAGCATTTAGGTAAACGTTGTTGTTGTTACGTAATATTCATGAATGCCTAAAATCTCGACGGTCATATTTGAAATTTTGCAACTTTTAAGGGAAACTTAACTGATATGTACCGTTAAATAATCTCATCCCGCACTTTGTGGCTTTTTTTGTTGTTCCTGGGACGGCATTGTCCACAATTTCCTGTATTTCGTCTGTAGATGGGTCACCGAATCTGGTTTTTTCATCCATTTTTTGTCGACGAAACTCTGCTTCCCGCGAAAAATTTTATGCTGAGCGACATTTGCCGCATTAATTTCCATATAACTCAAACGCAGGTACAACGGCTGGTAACCGAGATTCAGTGAATCAATGAGAAAGCTAGAATTGCATTATCCGAGGTTGAGAATTTAATAAAAAATGATTATACCCCTTGGACCTACATAAAAAGTGATTAAAGTAACGCTTAAGGGCCTCTTCGCATATGAGCCCGGTTGACCGGGCTGGCTCGGTTAGCGGAATGAATTTTATCATCTGTTCACATGGGAAATTACAGCCCGGTTACCGTGATGAAAAGTGGTGACGCGACCACTCACGCATGAAATTTAAGGAACAAGTCTGGTGAGAATTTTTCGCCTTTATCGGTTTTAGAAACCTCAAATTCCTTTATCTTTACTTTAACTATCAAAAGAAATTTTTCCGAACTATAAATAGAATAAAAAAGAGGTTAAAATCAAATGCTGTCCGTTCTACTGACGAAAATGCATTGCATCATTTTCATCCCGGTAACCGGGCTGGAGTGTTCACGTGGCAAAAATTCCATCCCGGTTACCGAGATCTGGGCAACCGGGCGAGGCCGCCCTCTCATATGAACACGTAGAAATTTTTACAAAGCACTAAGTGGTAAGGCGAGATCTCGGGAACTGGGCTCATATGAAGAGGCCCTAACTCACTTGCAGTGAAAGTACATTTTTATGTAACTATCATGCAATTATTCTATGGGGAATGATTGAAAGGTCAATATTTAATTTAAAAAATATACCAAAAATTGCAAAAAAAAAAAAAAAAAAAAAAAAAAAAAAACCCGTACAGTAAAAAACATAAAAGGTCTTCAAACAGTTTAGAATTCAACTTAAATTTAATTGAACGAGTTACATTTTTCCGTTGACTACACAGCAAAGAGACTATTTCGCCGGTTACCAAGTTTGCTTTTTCGCAGTTTTTAGCTCATTTCTTCTATCTAAGATCATTTATTCTATCTAAGATCGTAAGTCGCGCTGTAGACGTGCTGCTACGAGTGTCGATCTTTAGCGCTTCAACTCGGTTTTAAAAATAGCATGTGTCAAGAGCGAAGTTAGACGTTACGATTTATCGCGCGTCTTGGCGTATGCGACACAACCTAGAACAAAGTTGTGCCGTGTGAATGCTCCTACAACTTCTCTACCACAGACGCACATGGCCTAAAATTAGGATTTGAATCATGTTTTAAAACCATACGACAGTCGTAGGTATATTTAATATTTTAATGGCAAGTGTCGTGTACGATTTGTTGCATGGCGCGAGCAGCGCGCGCTACAGAAGTTGCATGTAACAGTCGTAAGCAAAAATCGTACCGTCTAAATCGCCCAGGTCAAGTAATACGGGCAACATTTTGTTTCAACTTGTCGCGCAACATTGTTGCGTTGCAAGTTGACAAGCGATTTTGCCCGTATTACCGCCTGCGTGTTCAACTTGTCACGCAACAAATTTCAGTGTTGCAAGTTGTGGCAACATGTTGCGCAAAGTAGACCCGAGTTCTACTTCTTGCAACAAACTTTCAATTTTATCACTTGCGTCACAACGTGCCATGCATCACAACGCTTGTGATTGGCCGAATTTTCTGCACTAAAAGCGCGGGAAATATAGTTACCACGCGCGCTCGACCTCTGGAAACTTTGGACGGGAAGAAAAAATGGCGGAAGAATATAATGAAGCTGACTATCGGGACGCTCAAGACAATGAATTAGCAGATAAGTTGTCCGAGCCTCAGAAATTTGACCTGTTCAAACAATTGGAAAGCTACCGATGCCTGTGGGAGACGAGTAGTGCTGACTATAAGAAAAAAGAGCTGAAGGCAAGAGCAGTCGACGAGCTTTCGCAAAAATTTAACATTTCCCCGCAGTCACTGAAAAAACAACTTCACAGTCTCCGAACCGCCTTAACAAGAGAAGTAAAGAAAGAAAACGCAGACGGGCAGTCGAAGTGGAAGTTTTTTGCGACTGTGTCGTATATGAAAGATGACGTCGTTCGCTCCTTGAAAGCGAAAGAAGAAACGGAGTGGACCGAAGAAGAGACAGAACAACTGATGGAGTACTACAAGCGGAATGACCAGCTGTGGAACCATCATCTTTCTTCATACAAAGACAGGAGTTTAAGAGAGCTTAACTTCAAGAAGTTGGGTGAAATTCTTCCCAATAGACGTCAAGAAGAAATAAAGAAACAATGGAATACTTTGAAGACCATTTTCTACCGCGAAGTGAAAAAGGAAGAAGAAAGCAAGGTGAGTGGAGCGGGTACAGACACATCCTACGCATCTCCATGGAGGTTCTACAAAGGCATGATGTTTGTCAAGGGGAGCGACGATGTAGACCCTGCCGTTACTACCCTTGCAGCTGCAGATGCAAAAGAAAACGAGAAACCGGCTAAGAAAACCAAATTGAGAGAAATTGATGACATGAAATTGGATTTTTTCAAGGAAGCCGTCAAGTGCCTTCAAAGTCCAGTACCAACAAGTTATGATCAGGTTAACCCTCAACTTGATTCCATCAGCTTGTTTGTAAAATCACTAGAGTCAACACTGCGAAAGTTTTCTGATCGCCACCTTGCTATAGCAAAGAAACGAATAAACGATATCATTTTTGAACTGGAAATGGAGTGCTTCTCACCGCAAACTCTGGCAAGGCCTTCAACCGCTGCAAGTTTCTCACTTCCTACAAGCGATATTCCACAAGCACCAGCATCTACACTGAGCACTGATAACTTTAACTGGCCTTTTCAGTAAACGCTTTGCATAGAATGGCGCCAATATTCAGGGGCACCCAACGACAAGTTTCGGTAGATATCTGTTCGGTGGAGGATAATTCGCCCTGGGTTTTCGGCGTCGATTAAAGAGTGCACTCGGATTTTCGGAACTAAAACGTGGCCTAAAAGATTCGTAATTGGGAAATTATAGCCCCTGAGATTTTCGGAAAGGTAGTAATTGCTGCTTTTGACAGTCAAAAACGTCAGCTAGCAGTTTCGGAAAGAAAATAGTTCCCTAGAAAGTTCGTGGAAAGTTCATTTCAGCTTGCATTCTCTCAAAGGAAGACTTTGTTCCCTAACATTTTCGGACAATTAAAACTTCAGCTAAGGAATCCGAACAGATCAACTTCTTCTAGCTTATGAATACATCACTTTAAAGAGACTTGAAACACCATAAGGTACTTAAAAATGCCTTTCTATAGCCTTTGGTTGATTTGGCTAGTTGGGTGCCCCTGAATATTTGAATAATAATAATAATACGCAGGCCCAAGCCTCACATTCACGTGAAAATTTTCCTTTCTTAAAAACTCGAGGCCAATGGAAGAGGTATAAATGCTATCATTCAAGTATATCTACAGGCGCCTGCTTTATGCAGTGTCTATAAAAAATTCAAATAGCCTTAAATACTGATCAAGTTGTCGTATCATAACTTTGCCCGATTTCTAATGCAAGTACTCATCAAGCCGAAGCAAACAATTAACGCAGACAACAAGGTAGCAAGATAGGTATGTGATCAATTTCACTTCTATTTTGAACTTGGTACAAGATTCATGTATTTGACGTTTTTCAGTAACTTTTTTGATCGTTACAAGAACTATTACAACGTAATTGCAATAATTTGTTCGCCATTTTAACTTAAGTCTTAATTAAGTTTAAATTACTTTAAAATTAAGGACTTAAGTCTTAAGCTTTTCATTGACAATGGCTAAACATCCAATGCATTTCTAATCTTTGCACACATTTAAAATAACTTACGAGGCAAGTTAAGAATGATACAAGGAGTTGCAGAGCCTCACTGACATTAAATGAAGAAAGTAACAAATAAATATTAAGCTTATCATAAAAAAATATATATATATTTATTTATATCCTCTTCAACACATTTGGATTGCGCCTGTGGCTCATAAGAAATGATGTCACATTCAGATTGTATGGTTAAATTAAAAATGACAAAGTTGTAGCGGAGCTCCAGCGGCCCGAAGGGCCGCGAAGCGGAGCACCATACCTATAGAAACCCGTCAACTGCTTTTCTCATGGTAAAAATGGCTAGCGGTATTGCTCGTGGGCGCGCACGACGACGACGACGACGACGACGACGACGACGGTGGAGTTGCCCAATAACTAATAATATCCTAATAATAATCATAATAATCCAACATGGCGGCCATACTCCACCTGGCCCAGCTGACCAGCTAGTTTACAGCGTAAGTCTTTGATACTGGACATCCATCTTATAGCCAATTGACACCTGTCAAAACAAGGTATCCGCTGACCAGTTTCACGTGACCATATCGAGGGCTCAAGTTGAGACCTCATCGAGGTCAGCTGTTTTTTTGAAGTTGACCGCTGACCAGGTACTTGCTTTCGATTTGATCGCAGGCTCAAGCCAGGTGTGGGACACCCAAACCAAATCGAGGCTTAATTTTTCGCGCGCTTTCTGCGGCTCGTAATTTCACATTCACTTGGTTTCTTCATTTTGAGCAAAACAACTTCATCGTCTTCGATCGAAGTTTGTATTTAAATTCACGTAAAAAGCATAAAAATCAAGAACTTGTCAAAAGATACTCCGGAACGTGAATTTTCAAGTGATGAAGGGAAGAGCGATTTTTCTCAAGAAAAGCTTCAAACTTGGATCGATTGTGCGGTTGAAAACAGTATAATTCAACGCTTCAAGGGCTTTCACTTTACCGCGGCATCTTGCATCTCACTAAGAAAGGTCACTTAACAGTTCACCTGTGTTAATGGGAGGAACGAGTAGCTCAAACTCTGTGGGAAAAGCTCTTTCTTTGGACAAACCGTTTGCTATTTTTGCGGATGCTTGTTTTTACTTTACTGAAGCTTACGTATTTTCAAGTGGTAGAAACCTCTACAACACAGCGCAGGACAGTGAGGTGAATTAAATAAATAGAAGCTTAACATCTGGTTTAATCGTTGTTACTTTTGTTCAGGAATGAAACTTGTATTTTTCTCTCGAATGGATATAAATAACAATCATCTGTACTCGTTTTGGACGCAACGAAGTAGTTGAATTGTTTGTTTTTTTGTTACGTTGTTTTCTTTGCAAGCGAACGAGTGTTTTCACTCGGCTTCAGGCTGACTGTTTTTCGACCTTGGTACCTCAACAGCGTTAAGAAACTTTTGCCCTTATCTTAATAACACGTAATCACAATGAGTCCTCGTAAAATTAAGCATTAAAGCTCGAGTAAAAAAAAAAAAAGCCGATCAAATGCATGTGCATGTGCAAGTCTCAAAATCTGACATAAAGTTGTCAAAATTTGAAAAACGTTTTAGAGATCTTCGTCGAAAGCGGCCTGTAAACAACAATATTAAGTTTCGCCGTCTATAAACATGTCGTCTTAATTTGTTTGAACCGGTAAGAATCAGCGTTTGGATGTAAAAAACACCGAAATGGGTTAACTGGCTGGGCTGGCTTTGATAAATTTGATATTGGACGGGTCTGCGAGAGAAATGCTGGTGTGGTTTGGCAAGCGCTTTCTTCGTTAACTGGATGACGCTTTCCCACTGAGAATGATTAATTGAAGAAGGTTCTTCGGAAGACATGGGAAGTACCAGTAAAACTATAAAAGCTCTTTAGCGTTTTGTGACAGCCAAGGAAAGATTTTGTGGGAAATGGCGCTATTATTCAGCCCTGTCGCGTTGCGAGTGATTGCTGCCTCAGCGATTTCTGTTGACTGCTCTAACGATCAGGTGTGGACCTCTTTTTTGTCTTTTCTACGGACATTTATGTCGAAATTGCTAAGCAATTTTTGTTACTTGTCTAATTTCTCCACCCTCTCCAAGAATCTTCGAAGAAATATTATTCGTATTGTGCTTTGTTTTCTTGTAATACTTGTGTTTGCTGTTCTGTTGTTTCTGAACCGCGGTCAATTCCTGTTGACTGGTCTTAACGATCAGTTTTTACCCTTTATTGTCTTTTCTACGGGCATTTATGTCAAAATAAATACCTATTTTTCTAGACTAATCAGTACAAACTATTATTATTACAAGCTAGTCTTGTTTAATTTCTCCACCTTCTTCTTCTTCCAGCAAAACACTCGCATCGTACTTTGTTCGCTTGTAGTGTTTTTTTCTTAATCCGCTTTGAATTCCGTTACGCTTTCATCTGAAAGTAGTTAGGACTCACGAATGTCTGTACTTTTTTTGCAAACGTTTGCTATCGAAAACTCTTCGTTTTCCCTGCTGCTGCTCAATTGTTTTGGACACAAAATAAACTGGCCCAAATAAAGCCATGCGAAGTTGCTCGGTGAGAGTGTGCAACTCCGATTCTAGGCTTGGCCTGGCTAAATATATATATGGCCTTCAGCTTTTCTTTTTATAATCGCTACATACCAGACTGGAATGGTGTGCCATCGAACATCATGCATGCACCTTCTATAAGCAGTTTTAAGTCCTATCTATTACATTATTTGTGTCAATTTGAAATCAGATGTAGCTTGTGAGTGACAAGTATGTAATTTAATTAGGTTAGCTTTGGATTGTATTTCAATTTTACTTCTTTATTTTTAGTGTCAATCTCAAAGCAGGGGTGACTTGTAAGAGACAAGTATTCGATTTAATTTGATTAGGTTAGCTTTGGGCCACGTTTAAATTTCACCTCTAAGTTTTTAGAATGTGTAATACAGTAATAGCCCACGTATAAGAACCAGAATTTTCTAATTTAGCCTAAATAGATTCTTATAATATATAGATTTAGCCAAGCCTAAAAGCGGAGCTCCACGATTATTATTTTTTTACTGGTGTTGAAGAACACCACACGGCTTTCCTTGCGCCAATATTTTATATTTAGAGCAGACAACGGGAATTGACCGCGGTTCAAAAACATCAAAACATTACGAGAAAACAATACAGTCGACACGTGTGTTTGTTCAAAAACAAATTTAGCAATCAAAGAATGATCAAATATTTTCATCCAACATCGTTGGACGAGCATGTTTGACGGTTTAGCCACCTCTCACAATAGTGCATTAAATGGCTTTCCATGTTTGATCGAAATCAAACATGTCCATCCAAAATTTCGCATTACGAACAAATGTTTGATCGTTTAGCCACCCCAACAAACAAATCGTGCACAAACGGTAAAAAGCAACCAAATGAGCCACGTAACGTCGAAAATTTCAGCAATAATACGCAAAAATCATTTATTTTGGACTCACTTGGTCCCGTGTTTGGTCAAACATTGTTTTGCGTTTAGCCACCAAACGTTATGCTTGACAAACACGTTAATGGAAGAAAATGTCTGATCTTTTAGCCGGGACTTAACAAACATATTTCATAGTACGTTAAGTTTAGACATAGCTTAAATGTCCTAGAAAAGAGAAAAAGGAAAACAATCCTGATAGTTTGGATAGGTAATCGCATGGGGCCGAGTAAATATCACTTGTGCCAGTTTTCAGAAAGTTGCTGAAATTGCCCTCATCGCGCAAAACATAAGTGATACTAATCCTTAATTTTACGAGGATTCATTGCGATTACGTGTTAATAACATAAGGGCAAACGTTTCTTTCAGTTTTTAACACTGCAGAAACACAGACGCCGAAAAACATGTGCAGTCAGCCAAGCGGAGGAAAACACTCGTTCGCTTGTAAAACAACAAACAAACAATTCAACTAGCTACTTCTTTGTGTCCAAAACGAGTAGACTGTTATTTATATCCATTCGAGACAGAAATACAAGTTTCCTTCCTGAACAAAATTAACAACGATTAAACCAAATGCTAAGCTTCAATTTATTTAAGTTACCTGTGTTGTCGAGGTTTCTACCACTTGAAAATACGCATCGATCCACTATAGTAAAAACACGCATCTACAAAAATAGCAAACGGTTTGTTCAAAGAAAGAACTTCTTCCACCAAGTGTGAGCTACTCGTTCCTCCCATTAATCCCGGTGAGTTGTTAAGAACTTTCTTGGTGAGCTGCAAGATGTCGCGGTAAAGTGAACAAGCCCTGAAGCATTAAATCATTTTGTTTTTCAACCACACAATCCGGGCGCCATAGAAGTGGATCCAAAAATTGAAGAATTTCCTACGAACAACCTTTTGCTCTTCCATTTTCCAGTTGAAAATTCACCTTCCGGAGTATCTTTTAAGTAGTTCTTGATTTTTATGCCCTTCATGCGAATTAAGAGACAGAAACTGAACTTCGAAGATGATGTTGTTTTGCTCAAAATGAAGACACCAACTGAATGTGAAATCTCAAACCGCAGAAAGCGCGCGAAAAATTAAGCCTCGTTGAACAGGGCTGAAAAACGACTGCGCATGCGTTAGGTTTGGCTGCTTTGTTGCTCGTTTCGATCGTTTGATCAATGAAAGTTTACGGCCATGACAACGCTTCTCTTGTGGGCGATTCCAAGGCGATTATCACTTTTATACAAGACGGAACTGGGCGCAATTTAAGAACAGCTGCAGTGAAGGGGAAATCTCTGACATTCTGAACTTATTTCGAGGGAATGTTGGCTATTTAGTAAGTCTAATGCCGGCAAATTCCGGGAAGCGTCGCTTCTCATTGAGACACGCCAGACACATGTGTGGCAGCGCCCGGTGAGTATCCTTGTTAATAGTGAACGTTTTGTTTGAATAAGATTAACAATTGAAATTTGGACTTAACGTATGTTATCCCTTATAACCATAGTTTAATGACAATTTCACTACCCCGTAAACAAGCCCGCAAACAAGAGATGAAACAAGTCGACAACGACCGTACGTGTAATCTTTGTACATGAACATGTGCTGTTGAAATGTAAGATAAAATACATTTACATTGCCACTTGGTATGACTCGAATTTTATCATTGTCTCCTTACATACTCCAACCTAAAGTAAGGTAATGTTTTGAAAGTGAAAAACTGTTTGTCAACGTTTGTCTTTGATTATGCAAGTTGGGTCAATTTTCGCTAACAAATTTTGTTTGGCTTAGTTTTTACTTTGTCATAGTTGACCTTACATTTACAGCTTTACTTCCACTTTTTAGTGGAACTTGACATTGGTGACGGTTCCTAGAGTGTACTGAAAGTTATTTCTTCTCTTAAACCAAGAGAGTAATTCAAAAGAATGCTGCCACTCAGCAAAGGCAACATGAGCTCCACTGTTCCCATGGAGGTGGCTGTCTAAAAGGAAAATCCCTTGTGTAGTTGGAATAAACACAACTGTGTTGGACCTTAAAATAAAAACTGATGTTGTGTGCTTTTGTGCCATAGCTTGTCTCCAGTAGAAAGGCAAGGAGGCTGTAGGATTTGTCTCAGGAACAATGCTCACAGGCAGTTCAGGTCCAACAGTAGTATGTCCAATGGCATTGTTCAGTACTGTGGAGGCTTGAAGTGCCTCTAACACACCAAATGTTTGAGGGCTATATGTCACTGAGTCATAGATGCTGTTCCCTGCTAAAATGCCTTGGATGACTATTTGATAGACCCATGTCTGGCTCAATGGACTCTCAGTCACAGGAATATCAACATTTGGTGAAAAAAACATTTTGCTAAACAAAAGAGCAATAAAAGTACAAGCATTGCTTCCTGTTCTTCCAAGAATTGTTGACTGTGAGATACCATATGGGAAGGACCAGTAAGTGACATTAGCGTCATGACGTGGTGGGATGATAATGGGTGTGAGAACACGAGGAGAGCTGTTAGAGTCAGATACAGGTACAGTAGTTGGAGCTGAAGAGTGATTGTGGGTTGAATGGTTGGGTTGGGATGGAAGAGGGATTGGTGGATAACTATTTAAGATACTGTCTATCTTCAAAGCCCATTCTGTTGAACAATAGAATGATTGAGCCTCAGCTACACTCATGCTTGCTGGTGTACTAATACATTCTTCATCATGAATGTTTTCGTTATCTTCAACTGTATCAGTGTCCTTGGAAGTTAGAAGTCCAATGTTGAATGTGTTTGTCAATTTTTGCACTTTCTTCTTCAGTGGAACCAGACAGATTGGGCAGCATTCATGTGAAGACAAGCACGATCGATGGAAACAGTGAAAGCAGGCCAGTCGTATAACAGTACTTGTATCTCCCCTTTTGCAAGTTGGAAAATCACAGTAAACATTTGGATCAGGTTCCAGGCCAGGTTCTACATCATCCAAATTATAACTTAATGGAAAACACTTTGTGTCAACTATGGTGTCAAAAGTTGGCAGGTAATACTGTTGCTTCCCTTTTGGCTTTCCATTATTTGTAAGTGTACGTTCAACCTGATAAGACCAAAACAAAAATTAATAATGCAGTCAATAGATCTTTATGAATAACCATGAGTGTACCTACAGGTGTGTGCAGTTGCAATTTGCTGACTTAAATGTACTGTTATATTTTTTATTTACATTGTTTCTACCTGACCTTTCAATCAGTGGGTTGGTGTTACTTTTTATGTTTTCTTTTAATAGGGTTATTTATTACAAAACCTGATAATAATATTTTTAGATGTCAGTATTCATTTCTATCTGTTCATTTGTCTAGTTCAGTTATTCAGAATACTTGTAATTTTTTTGAGGGGCACCTTGAAAACATTGTAACTATCTGTATTTCCCTGTCTCAGTGGGAATAGTATAGATTAAGAAATTGTAAAAAAATTATTATATTATTTTTGTCTTAGGAATGTTACCTGGTGTGATTTCTGACAGGTCCTTGAAATGCTCTGAAACAGATCAAGAAGGAATTCTGCTGCTTTCCCTGCAATGAGCCATAAGTTTGGTTCAGCATGACCTCGGTGGTATTGAGGAACAAAGGACTGCATAAAATCATTTAAAAATCCTGATGATGCTATAGATTTTGCTGTGTCTTCAATGCTCTTTGCATCATCAAACTTCTTAGTGTTTCTTCGCAGTACAGAGTGCCAGACTTCAACCTTTTTTTCTGTGATTAGTTTGAGGATGCTTGCCTTCTTTGACCAGTATTCTGGAAGATATTTACATTGGTATGCACAATCACTCAAAAAGGACAGGGTTGATTTATCGTAATGTCTCCTTTTCCAGCAAATGAAAATTATTGCCATTTGTGCCATAACTTTCTCATAAAACTTTAAGTCACCACTTCTGAAAATGTTATACTGGTAGAACACCAGGGGCAAAACATGTTCAAGCAAGTGTAAGATGGTCACAAATTCATGTTGCTTGCACTTTCCAAACTTATCCAGTACTTTCTGTCTAATCAGTTGCCAACCAACTAAGGCAGCAGTCACACATAGAGACGTCTGGAATGGCTTTGGTTTTGATGCCAAAGTACCTCCGAACACCCACGTAAACAATTTATCAAAAAAAAATTTAAAATTCAGAACAGCATCTTCATAAGCATTAAGACAGACATGGAATGGCCCTTGCTCTGGTATTATGCTAATGTTGGGATTCCATCCATGTGCTATCAGCTTTTTGGGATAATACCATCCTGGCCAGTCAGCGGGCAAAGGTATAACAAACTTCTTGCTAAATAGCTGAAGTTCAGGATATTTGTTCAATACATGTTCAAGGGCCGTTTTGTAGTTTTCCATACTCTTTAGTTCTTGTTGGAACTCATCAATTAACATACATGTTTCCAGTGTCTCAAGATCTTGTGTTGTTGGGTCTGAGTAGACTCTGTACAACAAAATGATATTTCAGTAAGTAATTACTGGTACAATGTACACAGGCCATCTTTAAAAAGTCTGGGTACTGTAGTTAGCAGTCCTGGGTGACTGAAAAAATTGTTGACTGGCATGTTAATTGAGAGGACTGAACATTTATTCCTTTTTATTCTCTCATTTCAAAGTGCAACTTTTGATTGTAGTTATTGCTGACTATTTTTGTTTTTGCGAGAATGAAGAATTATATAAAATCATATATTTGAACTGTGGATTAAAGAATGAATACAGTATGTGAATGATCATTGCAGTTGTGGTTATAATAATAGCAATAACATGTTTCTATAACAGTAAAAATTAGTGTTTTTTTTAATATTTGATAAATCTACAGAACTGTAACATTGCAAAGTTTTGTAGTATCATTTCCTAATTTCTAAGAGACTGTTTTCTGTGAACACATAAAATATAACAAATTAGATTGCATTACCTTAGTTCATGCAGTGCTGCCTGAAGTCTTCCTGGATCAATGTTTTGCATGTAAGCTGGTAGTTGGTCCCAAAACTGGTTATTCATACTCTGTAACGAATATGTTAATGTTTGTAGGACAGATGTAATATCAATTCCTCCAACACAGGTCCTCTGTTCCCCATTCACATTTATTGCAACCTGTCTGTGTAATGGCAACGCTGGTCGGAGTACTGCATGCACTGATGGATGAACATCTGCTAAGCAGGATGCCATGTGAACGACATTTGTCCGTACTAACTTTGCTGGTGTATGAAGTGAGTGGATATTGTGGAAGTCGTCAAGCATTAAAACTATAAAGCATCGCAGCTGTTGAGAAAGACATGTTTTATCATACATGAGTTGACCATGCCCAAAAACAAAGGAAATTTAATTTTAACCAGGAATAGAATTGAATGATCACATATAATACATTGTTTTCAATAGTCATATTAGGAGATAAATTAAATAAAATTTACCAGTAAGATAATCCTTATTGTTTCAAAGCTTTTCTCTAGGACAGCTGGTACACAATTTTTAGATAAAGGGTTTTGTTGATTTTTGTATGACTGACCTCATTTGCTCTCCGAAGTTGTTGTGATATGAAGCTTGTATGTTGTTGAGCCAAGCTAGCTTTTAACTGTTGTATACTTCGGGGGGTTGTGCTGTATCCCAACAGCTGGCCAGCAGACAATCCTCGCACTGACATGCCGCAGCTGGCTGCATGTAGTCCACTGTCCTTTTGTAGGGCAGAAGTTTTCTGTGACCTGTTACATTGTTAAAATAAATTGGTGTACATTGTTTTTATGCTGGTTCTAATTTGAGTGCTTACAGTACTAATTTCCCAGATACATGTAATATAACTCAAAGTTCATACCTAAAATAAGCAAGGATGTGGAGTAGAGCCACCACTCTCTGCTCTTGCAGCTGTCTCCTTTTCTCAGTCAGGCTTTTCCCTCCTGTAAGACAGGTAAGAAGGTCTTGAAAGAGTCCGGGGCTGTTTTTATCTGTGAACTTTTGCATGGAATCTGGACTGTAAATCTTGATGTCAGGGGTGGTGACTTGGTGCCTGTACAGGGCCTTTTGAAAATCTTCCAACTTTTTTTCAATCGTTGATTCTGAAATAAAGTGAATCAAATTTTTCAAATACAAAATTCTGGGGGCAATGTTAAATAAATTTTAAATTTAATAGCAGCTAGGCCTAGTAAAATTATAAAACCTTTTATCTCTGTGAGCTGCTGTTTCACAGTATCCAGATCTGTTGCTAGGGTGTGACATCTTTCAGCCTCCTGTTTGTAAAGCTCGTAAAAGTCTCTTTCTTTGTCTGTTGAACTGGTCATCATATCCGTTTTCTACAACGAATGCAACATAAAAGATGTCCGTATTTAGAACATGGGTACTTGTAACTGACTTGATGAAACAATACACAATTATTAGGGAAGTGCGAAATAATATTTACCCTCCTTCGTTTCTTAATTGCCATAGCACTTTCTCCTTCGGCGTTTTTGTAGAGCTTTACTTTACAGGTGTGGCACCACTTGCTCCCTGGTTGATAATTTTCGTTTTGTTTTCCGTAGTCATCGATTATTTCATAAAGACTTACTGGAATTTCTGTCAGTTTCTTCGAATGTTTCCCTTCAAATGGTGAAGAGCAACGCCTGTCTTGCCTCTCGATCACTCGACGATGTCTCAGGCAAACTAATGCGTGTTCCGGCACGTTGGCCGCTCTCGCTAACCTTGGTGGTAGTGGCTTAAAATCGCCGTAACAAACCTCTTTGTTATTCCTGGTTTTACCAGCGAACCAACATCCAAACACGGACGGCAAAATGCCCAGAAAAAGCCAACACAGTGAAGTAAACATTGGCGATAATTTTCTTTCAGTCGAGTTTGCAACTTTACCAAAAAACTCACGCGAAAGGCCGTTTGCGACGCGAAAACAATTTTTCCACAGTTTCTACACCGACTAGATCGTTAGAAAAATTCTTTTTCTTTTCAAAAATGTAGCTTAAATTTTTATCTTTTTAGCGGTGGTCTTATTTTTTAAATTTAAATGCCTTCTGTTTACTTCCCGCGAAATGGGAGTCATTTTGAATAGGCGCGCGCCCGAGCCTGCGTTTTTTGCCGCAGGTCAATGCACATGCGCAGTCGTTTTTCAGCCCTGTTGCCTCGTTGTGGCTTGGGTGTCTCGTTTTGGTTAAATTAACTTGACTTGCGCCTGCGATCCAATTGAAAACCATTACCTGATCAGCGGTCAACTTCAAAAAAACAGCGGACCTCGATGAGCTCTAACTTGAGCCCGCGATATGGTCACGTGATACTGGTCAGCGGAAACCTTGTTTTGACAGGTGTCAATTAGCCATCACACGGATGCCCTATATCAAAGATGTACGCTGTAAACTAGGTGATCAGCTGGAGTGTGGCCGCCATGTTGGATTATTATGATTATTATTAGGATATTATTAATTATTGGGCGACTCCGTCGTCGTCGTGCGTACGCGCCCACGAGCAATACCGCTAGCCATTTTTACCATGAGAAAAGCAGTTGACGGGTTTCTATAAGTATGGTGCTCCGCCGGAGCTCCGCTATAAATGGTACTGAAAGCAAATTTAGGCTACCAAGGTTCTTAAAATAGGTTCTTAAATTTTCATATGAATTTTATCTGAATATACTATATATATGATAAATATCATCTCATAATACAGTATAAATCATTTTTTTGTACCATAGAGAAATGCCTATAGGCAGTTCACTGCAGGTACAGTATATGTCCTTAACAAAGCATAACAAAGAAACTCATTCAGCAGTTTCTACCTTTACACTTTTACAGCAACCTCAATGATAAGAACCTAACTTAAAATTTTAGCATTAATAGGTTCTTATGTGGAGGGGGCTTAAAATGAAAATTTTAGCCTAACAGGTTCTTAAAACCTAGGTTCTTATACGTGGGCTTTTACTGTATTAGATAATATTCTTTGCACGACTGGAGAATAGTATTCTCCAGTCGTGCACTTTTTTGTATCAACTTAGATGTATTCGCATGACAAAGTATTACTAAACTTAAAGTAAGCTCTTTCTCATTAATGTACACATCCTTTGGACTTCCTTCTCCTGCATGCAGTCTCTCAATTAATTTTATTCATAGCTGGTCACACCAATCTTGTGGTATGTTTGGATGACATTTGACACTAATGTGTAATGGGATTTTTGATGTTTGATGAAGTATGTTGTGCAATTTCAAATGTACATGGAGAAATGTGAGACTACTCCTTACCTTTCTTGCAAAATAGAAAATCAAGTTAAGATTGCTAACACGGATTTCCAGCACTTTTGCTTTGGTGAATCATTACCTTAAATCCTCATACTACATTGTTAATTACCTTGATAGTGATATCAACCAAATGCCCAATATTTTATTATCAAGTTGCTTAGTATTGCACTTGGCTGGCCAGAAAAGCAGCTGGATTTCTTTTTGAAAACCCCGTAGGTGCATTGATTGATGAGCTTAATGTCAGCAAGCAGTTTTTGCGATAGTAAGGTCAAGAAGTAACTGATCAAGAGAAATATCTTGGCCTTAATGCATATCATCTAAATATTTTTATTGATTTCCATGTATCTTTCTTTCATAATTTTTTTGATGCATACATATATTCCAGAGGATACACAATTTCTGATTTCCAACTGTCTCATGGGAGGCTTTGGATAACTGAAATTGCATTCATTATGAAGTGATGATCTGAATCACTATATGTCTGATGTCGGATACTGATTCAAACTAGCATTCACCAGGCTTCTCCACCAATTTCTAGTGGCTCTAAACCATAACTAAGTAGCCTACAGTTGAACGGGGAAACAGACCTGTCCTTAGGTATTGCTCTAAGATGTTAAGAAATGTTTTGTTTTAAAAATTTATAGATGCAAACTAGCGTTGCAGGTTCTTTTTTACGCAAAGTATTAAAGATTATTTTTTTTTAAAAACCTACCTCAATATATTTTTTTGCTTTTTAACATCTCCAAACTCAATTTGCAAAGGAATTTTTATTACCTTACTGAATAGAACGCTTGTTTTTAGGAGGGTTGGGGGTCCAAATCCGTAAAAGGGGGTTCATATCTGCTAGCAGGTCTGGACAAGGGGGTCCAAATCTGATCCTCAAGCAGATCTGGACTGGAGGGTGCAAATCTGCGGGGGGTCCAAATCCACTGTGATACTGGCTCAGATCACCTTTCCATACTATTTTTTACAGCCTTGGGTCTGTAGCTTGAGTGAGGTCAGATGGGTGATATGACAAGCACACTATATGTAAATGCCAGTAGAAAAAGAATGCTTTTGGAGCTCCGCTTTTAGGCTTGGCTAAATATATATATTATCACTTGTTTTCTGATCTACTTCTTGTACTTATTTAGAGCTGTTTTTTTTTACCCTAATTTAAAGATGACACCTGACATGCATAAGGGTCTATTCTATTATGGAGACCATACACATTCCATTTCATTCTTATTTGTCAAAAGCAAAAAATATTTCAGTATCAAAATCATGCTCCATGCAAATTATCTCTAAAATGTACACAATCAAAAATGTACCATCATAGAGTGATGGCCTTTCACATTTATTTGATTACTGATATGCATGAAAATATTGCAAGACAGAAAGCACATCCTTTAATGTGGCAGATGTTCTTTTAAAGGCTTGGTTCAATGCACTTGATCTAATATAAAACCATTTAGGGGATTTTTTGGCTTTACAATTCACCTTGGTACATACTGACGTTGATAAATTAAACTCAAAGAAAAATGATGGTGCATGTATCAGGGCTGTCAACCCAACCAGATAATCTGGGAGACTCCAGATTTTGGATCGTTTCTCCCAGTCTCCAGATTAGAGTCTGAAATCTCCTGGATAATTGCCGAAGTTTGCCACTTGCTTCTGAGACTCAACTTTCACAACAATAAAATTTTAAATATTTGCATTGTTTGAGCTATTTTACTGTTAACATGGATGACAAAATTAAACCGTTTACTATAAACTCCAACAACCTTTTTGTAAGCGTTGCCATTGTAATATAAACAATAATGTGATTGGTCGGATATAAACCAATCAGATCAAATCCTACAATGACGTCACATGTGTTATGGCGTCATCTATCAAATTTCTCAATATTTGAATACTTGGGGGGTTGACAGCCCTGATGTATCTGCTATAAAAGTGTCTTTAAAGAAATATTTCAATTAACATTGTTGGATTTTAAAGCCTCAAGCTTACAAGACAAGACCAAAAGGTAATAGGGGTATCTGTACAGCCTTGGTTATTTGGGTATAAGTTCACAATATTGTCAGTGTCATAGGATGAGAGAAAACATTATAAACATTTGCCTCTGTGATTATCACTTTACTGGGGAGTCATAGCTGATTTTGGTAAATTTATTTATGACTTAACCATATCACCAAGCGGTCTCATCACCTGGGATTTCCAAAAATGTTAACTGAAATAGCTGTATACATGTGTATTCACATAGAATAGTACTATTCTTGTTCCCATCATCTTTAGCATTAATAGAGCTTATATTTATTTGCTTAATATATATTTTGCTGCCCATGATCAGTGGAAGAAAGTGAAAAAAATGAAGAAGTGGATGCAAGTCGAATTATTTGGAAAATAAATTTTCCAAGACCCCCAACAGGTATTATCTATTTTCTGAATAATTCGACTTGCGTTTACTTCTTCCTTTATTTCATTTTGCTGCCCCTTTACATACATCATATGCTAATACTTAAGAGAGTATTTCTCTTTCAAGATTGGACACATTTATGCTCACACAATCTCAGTATTTCCAAGAAGATAAAAGTGGAACTCTCCTGAGAATCTCACATGATCTACATTGGTGCAACAAAATATACATATACAAATAGGTTCTATTCCTCTGATCTTGTTTGTCCACTGGTACAGTTTAACCTTTGCACATCCTGTAAGTTCAAAGACAATGATTTTTAACAACAGAGAATTGAATCCGTACAGGAATGGTCTTAAACCACCACCTACTTTAGCTTGCACTTGCACCTGCTTTAAAAGTTATTAAAACCGCTGGGTTTCTACCAAATACCAATTTCATTGAAGATTTGTGCTGTTGTGTTTGAAGTCAATGCTGCAATATTACCATCGGCACACTGACACAGATTTACTGTCAATTATCAGTCTGGTGGGTTTTGAAAACACATCTTTTTAACTCCAATAATAATGAGCCTCCCCAGTTACAAGTTCCTTTAACAAGGCAGTGAGGTTAAAATATAAGGCTTTCAATACAACACAAGCAAAAATTGCACTGTCTTGTAATGCACAATATTATACTGATTAGTATAGGTAATCACATGATTTTTCTCGTGCAATTTGGAATAAATAAGCACAACTAAATTTTTTCAAAGACTCAAAATTGCACGAGCCCATAGGGCGAATGGAATTTGTGGTCTTTGAAAAAATTTACAAGTGCTTATTTATTCCAAATTGCACGAGAAAAATCATGTGATTACTTATTAATAATATACATGAAAAAATTGCGAGATAGCTTCTTAATTTTGTATAAGCAATGCAACGCAGGTGAATCAAAACAACAGTTTTTTCAATGTTTTAAAGTGTTTTTTAGCTGTAAAAACCAGTTAAACAGGCTACAGCTATAAGGCTAGTTTGTTTGCCAAGTGTCTATCAAGCGCTGTAATCATTACCTTCAGGCTTGCTAGTTCGTAATCTTCACCTTGTTTGTCCTTGTTTGCCTATTAATTTTATCTCGGCTTGAGATCACTCTAGTCTAGTGTTGAATTCAACAGACTCGTAATTCCAATTATGTCGGTAATTCCCTTCTCTGGCCACCACCGTTTCCAAACAGACAGCTAAAAAACAGTGCTTTTCGCAGCCGTTTCTCCTTTTTAGAACTGTTTTGCAGCTTCTCTGCTGTTATTGCGGTCATGAAAGAAAACCTGCTCAAAACGCCAGCCATTGTTTTCACTCGCAGAATCACTCGCAGATCTTCAGACTTTGCGCCATTTAAAGGCTGCGTTTGATTGGCTCAATTTCAGTTCCTTTGTTTATTAGCTAATCAGAATCATCTGCTGTTTACCTCTTTTTGCACTGAATTACCTTTTTTCTGCATCATGTTTCCTAAAACCTGCATTTCTCTTAGCCAATCAGAATCGAGAAATTTTTTCATGTATATTATTATGAGTAAAAACAGGAACACACTCAGATAAATTCCTTGGATGACACATATCTAGTGTATTGCTTACATGTGTGGTTAACAGCTGTAATAATTATAACAAACCTGCAGGCATTATTTAATAAAGTGACTCAATTACTCTCCACACATTCCCCACTGCCATGGTACTGCACCCTCATTGTTAAAATAATCCATGTACTCTTCCCTGAGAGCTCTGGCTTCATTGGAGAAATTGTTGCTACAGTGTGGATGATAGTCTAGCCAGGATGACTGTTCCCTCATATCACACCTCCACGGAGCTGGGATGTTTCCCTCTCCATCTTCCTCATCTGTCATTTCATCAACCCTGAAAACAGCAGTTTACAGTAAATGTACAAAGCATTGATGTGCATTAAGTTTATCCCATTTAAGTGACTGCAAATTGGAGTAGTAACTGATTTGGCCCTGTTCGCACTATGCAAAATTTTGTCAAATTTTTGGTCAGGTCTGAACTAGGGTTGGGAAAATCGCAGATTTTGGTCTGAAATAGGGTTAGGGTTTCAGGAAGTGGGGTGGGGTGCAGACCCCCACCCCCTTTTTCTGGGAGTACCCCCCCCCCCCCAGGTTGAAAACGAAGTTGAAACCAGTAAAAAAAATACAGAGCAATATTTCTGAACTGAAAAGCAGTTTACATGCCACTTTTCAGTTACTTTGGAGCACACAAAAAAAACCAAAAATCGAGAGCATGTTCTTGCTGAGCGCCCTTTAATTAGGTTTGATTATTGCTTTAAAATTCGCTTTTTGCATAATTTTATATACTGGTATACTATGGCATAGCAAATATCTGAATGACAGTTCCCTGTCATTTACACGATTAATGGCAATGGAGTGCAGGCATGATGTTGTAAGAGAAATTGAATTAGAGATAGATGTTTGACTGGCTGGGAAAAAGATATAAAGCAAGGTCCAATTTATAATGATGAATAACAACCCAGGCTAGGCACTTTTTATCAGACTATTGGGGAACAGGCTCGACTTCTTTTTCCTCAACTTTGACCCTTGACTTTGTACCCGCAACCAATTCCCAAACTCCTCAAAATCCGGTATATTTCTAATTTAAAATAAACTCTACGTGGAAGTGTTTAGGTCTTGGTCGACATTTGTTTTTATTGGAATATCTTTAATAAATTATCCCAAAAATCATACCTTAATAAGTTGTGCAGCACCAATGCTGCCAGAATCAAGGAAACTACCGTGTCAGGAGGTAGGAGAATGGGGGCTCTAAATACCCTCCATCTATTCCCCATGATCCCAAAACCATTCTCCGATATCCTTCGCATGCGTGACAACCTGTAATTATAAACCCGCTGGGCTCTTGTCAGTCCTGACAATGGGAAAGGTTTCATCAAGTACCTTGTCAAGGCAAATGCATCATCTCCTGTGAGAACGTAAGGGACTGGCAAGGACCTTCCAGGCAGGGGTTTTGCTGTAGGCAGATTCAACGGATTTTCAGCAGAGCTTAATGCCAATTTCAGGTCAGAATTTTGCCATATGGCAGAGTCTGGTGAACGGCCATTCGTTCCTGCACTCGCCCAGATGCACTGATAGTCAGGTCCAAAAACAGCCAAGAGGACGATGCTGTTGTTTCCTTTGTAATCGTAAAAGTGGGAGCCTGAGTTGGGTGGTTGTTGGATAATTACACGTTTCCCGTCCTATGCCATGAGGAAAATTCCACCTAGCCTCGAATTTGTCGGCCAATGTCTCCCACTCTCTTTCTGTGCTCGGAACTGTAAAAAATTCAGGCGAAAGGGCTTGGTACAGGGCACGACTTGTCTCTGAGACAATTGAAGAAATTGCTTGACGCGAAATGCGGAACGAGTACTCGAGGGAATGAAAGGACTCTCCAGTTGCTAAAAAGCGTAAAGTTACGGCAAGGCGTTCGTCTGGTTTTATCGTACTTCGAACAGAACTGATTGGAGTAGGCTGAGGTTTTTTCTGGATAAAAGGCGATACTTTTTCCACCAGAAAACAAAATTGCTGTTTCGACATGCGAAAAAATTCTCTGTAAGCCGCATGATCTCCGGTTTCGAGTTTCTTTACAAGCTGGTGGAAAATCCCTCTTTCTTCCCGCAAAGCAATCCAGTCCCTCATATAAACCTTCCGGTTTCTTTTACGGGGGTGCTGTTCCTCTTCCTCGAGTAATAAACTTAATCCAAGGGCGGCTATCGCTCGCTTTCTTCGGAAGACGAGCGCGTCCGTCATTTTGTTTGTTCACACACAAAATAGACTGTTGACCAATCACAACGCAGGACTTTTTTAATTAGCTACAACTTGCAACACTGAAATTTGTTGCGTGACAAGTTGAACACGCAAGCGGTAATACGGGCAAAATCGCTTTTCAACTTGCAACGCAACAATGTTGCGCGACAAGTTGAAACAAAATGTTGCCCGTATTACTTGACCTTTTTAATGGGGATGCATATTTCGAAGAAATATCATGAAACTATAATAGTACTGAAAAAAAAAGTAAAAAAGACACATTTCGTGATGAAAGAAATAATGGTTATTCGTACTGACCGACAGATGAAAGTCAAAGCCACGGCAATCATACTGAAGTTGAAACATTTGATTTGTTTAAATTGTGACGTCACTGATGTGTTTGGAGGGACTTGGTCGGTTGATAATGTTACTTAGTTTTATAGTGAGTCATTTTAAAAATTAGTAATACTTTTGAGAATGAACCCCTTCCCCTTCCCTGGAATTTAACTGATTCAGGTTAAGTTGAAATTAATGGCACTAAGGCCACAAGGCATTACCCCTTAAATCTACCAAAGCAAAGATTGGGCCCAAGCACAAGGCTTTATTTTGTTTAACGCAGAATTAGGTATTTCTGCAGACCCGAGTTTAGGCCAATTGAAGCCTTTTGTTTAAGCGTCGAGTTTAAAGCTTGGTTTCATCTGTAAACTACCACTATGCATGTAAATCACTGCCTCGCAAAAGAAAAAAGTGACCTGGATAGAGTCCTGCAGTTTACATTTGTTCCATCAAAACTCCCTCCTGACTTCGATAGCTAACGGTTAGCTATCGAAGTCAGAAAATGTCCAAATAAGAGCAGAAGTGTTTCTCATTCCCATTTTTGTGGCTGTTTTACTCCCAGGCCCATAGGACCTTAGCGTGCAGAAATTTGCGGGAGCTCTTTTATATAATAACTGCTCTTCCTTACGAAAGTTGTGTTAATACAGCATTCTGGTTTTCCTGATTCCAATCTACCACGAGTCTGTTTAACACTGTCTGTTTAACAAAAATTTGAGCGAAACGACGCCAAGAGAACAGAAGAGAGTCGTAGGTATGACCTGGAGCCCATGGTATGACAGATTAGTATAGAAGGTTGTTTACACAAGCTGAACCGAGTTTTAAAAATATGACTACCGGTAGGTCGCAGGGTGGGCCATGGCCTACACCATGGCCTAGGCCACGTTTTGTCCACACCCGTCTTTTTCACAGTATTTTGTACTCAGTACTTTGTACCTGTAGTCCGCAGCCTTCAGTCCGCATTTTATACTCAGTCCGCAGTCCGGGTCCGCAGTCCGCAGTCCATGTTTTATACTTACCGTCCACATTTAATACTCAGTCCTCGTTTTTCAGTCCGCAGTCCCTCTTTTATACTGACCGAAAATACGACATCCGAGCTGTTGAAAATCCGACATGTGAGTTGTTGAAAATCCGAGCGAATTGTAACTCCACTGCACGTAGGCATTTTTCTCGCTGCTAGGCCGGCTCGAAAGTACGAGGATCCGTCCGTACTCGCAAGTCGACCAACATGCAACAAGTTACAAAGAAAAAGAGAACGAAGCATCTTACTTTCAATATTTGCAATTATTCCATACACATACAACTTCCCTGATAATTGTATTCAATATGCGTGTAATACAAGTTCATGCTAATCGTAACCGAACACAGCGACACAAAACACGACACATTTGACGCCAGATTCTTTATTCCATTTTAAAACAGTGACTGTTGTAAAGAAGCAGAAAATTTGAAGAAATAATATATAGATTTAGCCAAGCCTAAAAGCGGAGCTCCACGATTATTATTTTTTACTGGTATTAAGCAACACCGCATGTCTTTCCTTGCGCCAATATTTTATGTTTAGAGCAGTCAACAGGAATTGACTGTGGTTCAAAAACCTCAAAACATTGCAAGAAAACAATACAGTCGACGCGTGTGTTTATTCGAAAACAAATTTAGCAATCTAAGAATGATCAAATATTTTCATTCAACATCGTTGGAAGAGCATGTTTGAACGTTTAGCCACCTCTCACAATAGTGCATTAAATGGCTTCCATGTTTATTTATGTATCAATCAATTCCAAAAGCGCCCATTTCCCCCGGGCATACTCCGGAATTTGTCCCGAACGGTGGGGCATTTGACTATCGGCTAAACATTGGTCGGCGGTCGCCAGTTAAAGGTTTTCGCGCGCAAATATTCATTCATTCACCAAGAGAGCCGCTTCGCTCCCTTCACTTCAAGATTCCGCGTTGGTTTTCCGTTGTTTACTAAATATCTAGTTGATATGCCTTTATTCAAAGTTTGTAGTGCCCACAAAAGAGATCGGAAAAGAATTTTGGGCGCACAATTGTTCGGATTTGGTTTGAAAAAGGTAAGCGATCTGAGAATAAAATATTTATTATGAGCGGGGACAGCTTCATGCAACGAGTGATTTGCCATAGATTTACACTTGTTTTTCGCTTTCTGAGGCCCTAACAGTGGGGCATTTGACCGTCTAAACTGGAAACACAGAGGGGCGTTTGATCAAAATTTTTCAAAAAAGTCAAGCGCCCGGTGTTCGCGAGATGGGCGCCTTTGGAATTGACTGATACATTAGAGCAAACATGTTCATTCAAAATTTCGCATTACGAAAAAATGTTTGATCGTTTAGCCACCCCAACAAACAAATCGTACACAAACGGTAAAAAGCAACCAAATAAACCACATAACGTCGAAAATTTCAGCGATAATACGCAAAAATCATTTTTTGGACTCACTTGGTCCGCTGTTTGGTCAAACATTGTTATGCGTTTAGCCACCAAACGTTATGTGTGACAAACACGATGTTGGATGAAAATGTTTGATCTTTAGCCGAAACTTAACAAATATATTTCGTAGTACGTTAAGCTTAGACATAAGCTTAAATGTCGTAAAAAAGAGAAAAAGGAAAACAATCCTGGTAGTTTGGATAGGTAATCGCATGGGGCCGAGAAAAATTAAGGATTCACATCACTTGTGTATTCAGAAATTTGCTGAAATTGCCCTCGTCGCGCAAAACATGAGAGATACTTTACGAGGACTCATTGCGATTACGTGTTTATAACATAAGGGCAAATGTTTCTTTCAGTTCTTAACACTATAAAAACACTGACGTCAAAAAGAGGGCCCCTTATACGCCTCAGTAAAATGCATTCACGTGAAAATATTGGGACTTTTCACGCGTCACGGATAACTCCCAAAATTACTTCACGTTCACGCAAAAATTGAGTAATTCGCGTTTCAGGTTAAATTGAAAAACAAATTCACGGATTAATGTTTCCCATCGAGTAACCAGTTTAGGCTGTTTACACTCCAAAGGTAGCTCGTTCTACTTGTAATCGCAATGTCGTCTGGTCTAAGAGGACTTTTAACGGCTGTTTGCGGACGATTTTCCAACAAATGCTAGGGTATGGGCAATACCTCCTAATGCCGCTAAGGCTTCACGCTACAGACTTTGAGGGTTGTGAGCCACTCGGCTGATACTAGGTGATTGACGACTTAGTACAGTACCAAGGTTTAAAAAAATCATAGCATCAAGAATAGCGTGGGGCTGCCACGTATGGTATGGGCAATACCTCCTAATGACGCTAAGGCTTCACGCTACAGACTTTGAGGGTTGTGAACCACTCGGCTGATACTAGGTGATTGACGACTTAGTGCAGTACCAAGGTTTAAAAAAAATCATAGCATCAAGAATAGCGTGGGCTGCCACGGAGTCTATCACTGTTGCCTATACGATTTTTCAGTGTATACTAAAACAGTTGAGTTAAAATGACCATTTTTGAGCCTCACTGTTTTAGCATATACTAAAACAATTATTTACTTCATTCTCAGTGTCACTGGTGAATATTTTTGCGGCTCGGATATTTTTAATTCGCCCACCAACTCGTGTGATGAAATTTCTGCGGCTTTCTTCCTCAGAATTTTAAGCAGAAAAACGAGATAACGAAGTAATCTCAGTTTTTCAAATAGAAAACAATCTTGTATCACCTTGTTTGTGAAACACTTCAACAGTTTTCCTTCGTGCAGAGATGGTAGCAAGTGAGAGCAGACTCAGAGCGGTCGTTGAGTTCATTGCTAGATGGCGTGTCATTGACGTCACAGGAGAAACAGAAGTCTTACAGATACGAATTAGGAGGCAAAATTGATTATGTAGCATGGCAATGGATTTATATACTGCATATATCACATAGTTTCATGGCGGTTTACAATGCTTCTCTAGGGTGAGATCGGACGTCAGCCTGTAAAGGCGCCCCTGGCAGCCGCTATCAGTCCACATTTGATCTGAATACGGGACTGTCAGAGACAGATGAAAGATAGAGATAGACCACCACACCGGGAACTACGTCCCCTACTCTTTTCGAACAGTGTGTGGCTTCTTTAACGTCCCACAGATTGTTAGGTACAAGTGTTGTGAGACGGGATTTACGGTTTATCGTCCTTATCCGAGAAGACTAGAAAGTCTAACCGTTTGCAGATGTAATTACAAAGGCAGCACTTTGTCCTAAATTATTTAAAGACCCTAAGTGTTGGTCCGGCCAGGGTTTGAACCCGCGACCTCCCGCACGGTAGTCTGGTGCTAACCGGTCGGTTTGTATAGTATCTCTATTTACCACTCAAATTAGTATCTCAATTCCATCGCAGATCAAAATTTTAATACAAAAGACGACGGAAGCTCAATTACAGGTCATAACACAAAATAACGTATTATATAACGTTTAATTAAAATCTTCGTTAACGCGTCACGGATATTTACCTATTTACTATTCACCTCCACTTCGGTGAATAATTATTAATTACATGCTTTGGCGTGTAGTATCGCGGAGTATTTTTACGAGTTGTGCTGTATTTTGACGAGCCCGTATTTCAAACAAAGAATTTATAGAAAGGAAAAACTTGTTTTCGGGAAAGTGTGAAAGATTTTGCGTGACGCGCGAGGTTTATCCAAATGTACAATATCGCAGCATATATTTGTACTCGTCTCGTGCGTTTTCTGTACAATAGGGACTTTAAGCAAGGACTACGGAAGCTTCTAGTACGGCGGGTTTTGACTGCGGAAGAATGGGACGAATACGTATAGTTCCGCGGAAATTCGAAGCTCTTATTTACATTAAGCAAGCCGTACTACGTTACGTTTTACGAAACGTTTATAATCTTTTCTCTTCGGTGAAGTGGCAGAAGTGGGTACGTCATGCCATATGTTAAAGAAATAAGAGATTTGCTTCTTCTCTCTCACGGTATAAATTTTATTTCTGTACACAACATCATTTTGTCGACTCCATGCTATGCGCCTAAAAACAACAAAATTATAACATAATATTGAACTTGATTTTCCAGTCATGCGCTTTCCTCGCCCAAGTGCTAATATACAAGTTCCAATGAGTAAAATATTTCAATAATGAAAGGTTTCCAAATTCGATTATTTGGAAAAGGCGTGCCAAGAATCGTGAAAGCTGGTTAGTTACATTGCTTTCACAGCTTGCCAGAAACGTGTTGTTTGAGTTTCACGCCGCCCACTGCATTTAGTGCTCAAAATCGAGAAATGTTTTATAAGAAATCACTAACGACGGCCAAAAAGGGATAAATATCTGTATGTTGCCGTTTAGGTTCAAACACTGGCATACGAAGCATATACAGTGCCGGAAAATACATCAACAGACTTACGTACTTTCCACTCCGGCCCGCCATGATTCCTACGTATTCGGCGAGCTGACTACGGCTAGAAACCAGGCCAATGACGCGTGATGGGAAGCAAAATTACTTCCGGTCACCGAACTAGACGCTTCCGTGGTCCTTGCTTAAAGTCCCTAATAACTAACAGAGTTGGGTAATAAACTCCCGTAACGTACACATACAACAATGAACATCGATCAAGAAACCAAAAAAACGTTAATCTGAACGTTCAAGTCCACGATACCAAACCCAGGAAAATGAACCAATATGAACTGTTCCCACGGAAGGGCTTCTATTTTTAACCGTATTTATTACTTTTCACAACTCGGATTTTCAACAACTCAGATGTTGGATTTTCAACAATTTTCACAACTCGGATGATCTCGGATGTCGGATTTTTACAACTCGGATGTCCGGGATTTTCAACACCTCGGATGTGGGATTTTCACAACTGTGATGTCGGATTTTCAACAACTTGGATGGCACTTACAAGCTTCCGCAAGCAAATCCTCAGCAAGTGCACGTAAAAAAAAAACAAAAAAAAACAGCCATCTCGGAGTCAACTGTCAAAAGCCAGCAAATAGGAATCGCGCTAAAATTAGAAATCGCATTTGAAGCTCGTGGTGTGGCTGATCGTTCGGAAACTTCGTCAGTTCAAGGTCAAAAAAGAGTTCTATTGATGTACTGTATGTCATTTTTCTCCGAGAACGAGATAATTCACATGTAGGTGTATTTCATTCAAACACGCCGGTTTGGCTCGTAACAAGAATCGCCGGAAAAATACGGCATCCAAGAAAGGACAAACTTCTCAAACAAGATCTCCAACATACAAAATTACCAGTAAGTAAGTGCTTTAAAGAAACTTGTGAGAACACTATACCTGCCAACTTTTTTCCTAGTCAAATGCGTGAGATTTTCGTCTCCTCGTGACCGGAATTTCCGAAAATGTTCCGTCGACTGCCGAAGATTTCTTGAAGACTTCCTAACGCTACCGAACATGCCCGAAGATGATCCGATGACTTCCGAACACTTCCAAAGCTATTTGAGTTCGTTTCCAGTCCCTCAAATGCAAACTGAAACGCGACATTTTTGCGTGTCCTGATGCAGTTAGGACTCAAACTCGACATTAAGCGCCGTTTGTTGGAACACTTACAGGGAATATTGAATTGAAGTTTTGTTTAAAACGTGTTTAAGAACTAGTCATCCGGATTTCTAAGTCAGGCGTGAGAAATTGTCCTCAGTGCGCGAGATCGACAACTTTGGTCTACAGGCGTGAGACTCACGCATAAGGCGTAAGAGTTGGCAGGTATAGAACACAAGTAATATTTGCCCTTAATTTTGCGAGAACTCATTGTGATTATGTGTTTATAACGTAAGGGAAAAAAATTCTCATCACTGGCAAGGCACGTCGAAAAAGAGTTACGCAAGCGGAGTTAACAACACTCGTTCGCTCGCATTCTGGAGCAAAACAAACAAATAAACAATTCAACTATTTCTTTCCATACAAATCGAGTATACATGATTATTATTTAAGAACAGTTGAAAGAA
>JAEMWC010000246.1:280000-307500 GCA_016490735.1 Pachyseris speciosa | reverse complement strand
AACAGCAAAAAAGAACTAGCACTGTATAGCTCAGTAATGGTAATTACAAGTACTGTTCTTGAGTCTAATTTGCTTTCCTTTTATGCGTAAATCTTGATGTCCAACGACTACACAGATGAAAACCACGCGTGACTTGGATATCTGATCCAGGTCACGTGTGATTTTCATCTGGGTTTTTATTGGGTATCAAAACTCATGCAAGTGACGAATTTAGCCGCTTTTTATTGGCAATCAAACTTATGAAAGAAGGGAACAAAGTACACTATGTGGCCCTATTTCCCGGACACCCCTATTTCCGGACACCTTGACTTTACGATTCTGTATTTCGTTGTAAAAACGACACAAATCCGAACGATATGTCTCGAAGACTTATTGACTAGTATGCTTTCGTTTGTTCTTTTCATGGCCGAGCTACGCTCCGTTTAGGTGGGAAGATTTAAATTTTCGTTGTGGTAAGTAAAATTTGTTTCTTATTGAATGTGATTTTTACTGCGCGTCGAATTATATCTTTTGCAATTGAACGGTCTGTTCTCACGAGATGCGCGATAGATTGTATATTTTTTTCGACAAAAGTGAAGCTATAAGAACCAGGGTTTTTAGCGTATAAAATTTTCCGTTTGCAGGTTCGTCTCCTCCAGCAAGACTAATAAAGAGTTAAATTGCTTTTTTGGTGAGGTGTTCCTAATTCCGGACACCTAACGATACCCAGCAAATTAATAGGTATTTTTAAAAGGAAATTCATGGAATAGTTGTTGAAAAACAAGTGTGTTGTGATTAATTTATCGTTTTGACTGTAAAAGCAAAATCGGTGGTTAAAATGCTGATTAACGATGTTTGACTGCAGCACTGCGCGAGTTTGTCAATATTCACGTCCCATGAGAATCTTGCGAACTCCGGCATTTGCGGTCTGATGACTCCTTCGCTAAAATGAAAGAAAATACTTTAAAATTCGGACAGCGTGAAAGTTTTTAAAAGAATTTTTCTTTATTTGACTTTTGTATGATGTATTTTGCCATGATCGAGAAGAATATTACAAAGAAAGAAGGACCATTTATCTCGTAACGATCGTCCGGAAATAGGGCAACCTGTCCGAAATTAGGGCACCGAATCTGGCGTAGTCTTTCCGCAATTACAAAGAAACCAAAGAGCTTCAAGTGATAAATCTTTACGCCCTAATTACTAGCAAAAAGTGTCCGGAAATAGGGCAACTAACTGTGCCGATTTTGGATAACATCCTGACGGTCTTTACAAAGATTATGAGTTGTACAAGGAGAATCCTGTAAATTGTGAAATATCGTAAATGGATGCCGTATCTCTTAACTGCTGGTTCGCGAAGTTTACAGATCATGATGTAAAACTTTTTGTATATAACAGAAAAAAAAGATTTACAACGAGCTGTAAAATGTTGAGACCCTCCCAATAAAAAACACATTGTTCTTCTAAACCACCCCCAGTGAGAGTTAATACACGACAGGCAGGACGTCCCTCCCCCTCCTCTAAGCAATGTTGCTGGACCAGATTTCCTGCATGGCCTATAAGGGGAGGGAGGGGGGGGGGGGGGGGGGGGAAGCAGAAGTCTGCGCGATCATGGGGACCTCTTTCCGGTCGGAATTAAGTGTAGTGTCTCAAGTATTTTTGCAACTGGTTGTAGCACTGAAGTACTATTCTTGTGTCTAATCTGCTTGCCTTTAATGCGTGGTTTAGATATCTGATCCAAACCAAGTGTGATTTTCATCTGGGATTTCATTGAGAGTCAAAACTCATGCAAGTGACGAATTTAGCCGTTTGGCGATCGAACTTATGAATTATTAATGAGTTTGAGAATTAAACATCAAAAACTTTTCATGGCAAATCTCACGTATTTTTTTGAGGGTATCAATATTTTATACGCCAACGCAAAGCCAGCAAATTAAGTAATTCATTAACAAAGCGTGCTTCTTGTCTTGTGGTTTTCCCTATTAGCAGAGCAGCATTAATCTATATTCATGCGAAAAATTACAAAAGAAAACAAAAGAAAAACACAGATGAACTGACGAAAGTTCGATTTTATTGAAGCTAGTTACAATTGAACGGAACAGCGAAGAATCAGCTCCATGGATAAAATATGTAGCAAACTACAATGGAATTGGTATCCAGCTCCTTTAGTTTCCTACAAAGGAAAAAAAAAAAAAGAGAGTGACTTCTAGAGATAGTGACGTTGAAATATTACTTCTAGGTCTTTGAAAGTTGTCTTTGGCGCTGTGAAGAATTGTCAGAAATTGTGGGCATATATAAGTTTGGTCTGTATTTTGAGTTTTGAATTTCAAGGGGAATTAATCAAGCTCTCTATCATTGAAAGCAGGGGATAAATCAACCTTGAACTTTATTGTGTGATAATTACGGAAAAAACTTGCAACAGGACGTTAATGAACCGCCTTCAGAGGGAAACTGTCATCATATTTTAGCATGAATTACAATCATATCTTCGCATTAATAGGGCCTGAAAATAATGATCTTGTTTTGCTACCGAGCACTTTTTTTTTGCTGGACTCAAACTGTGCATTGCCGTCTGTTATCACGCTCGTCAATCATGAAAATGAGTTCAAAGCTGCAAAACTTGAAATAATCGTAAAAGTGTATCATGATGGTGTCTTCTTATTAAGCTTTATTTTTCTTATTTCTTTAAGATCTGGGGAAGATGTAAGTTAGTGGGTATGTTTTACTACAGTCTGACCAAATAACAATGACAAAACACCCTTGACAAACAAAACAAAACAAACAATACAGACAAACGTTGAGTAGTGTCGCCCAAATTGGAAAATGGGAAAAAGAAAAGGTGTCAAGAAACCACATTGAAGTGTAGTTGAATAGCTTTTACTCGATTAGTTGAATTTGAGGATTCTATTTACCGGTAGAATCATTATAGTAACAGCATAAGATGAGCGTAGGCCTGAGCCGATCAAAAGGCTGCGCGTAGTTTTTGATTACAGTAATCAGTAGTTGACGTTTCCTCTTATTTGTCTCTTCCAAAATATTACCTTTTGCTGCTGAAGTTTGGACTTAATAACAGAACCCACACGTGTTAGCACATTGATTTTGCATTCGTGTCGGGTCTTCATTACACGCGTCCTCATATAAGGCCTCTAAAAAGCATTGATATTCATCAAGCACATCAGAGCACTGGTAGGCTCTTGTTTCTTCAACCTTAACTGAAAATAAATAAAAATGCACAATTATTGTTTAGAAGTAGAGTAGTTACACGCTCGTCAAAAGAATTAGACACAATCCCAGTGGCCGTATTTGCTGAGTAGTAACGAACTAACGGTCATGTACAACAGCGCACCCTATCTTCCTTCCAAGGTGTGTAAGAGTATTTGTGGATACTTACCACCGAAAACCCAAAAATTGCTGGTAGTAAAATTGAATTGTACTCATCAGTCTATTTGGAAAGTTGTAGACGTTTCAAGTGATATGCTTTTGCCTCTTCATCTGGGCTTTAATAATAAAATATTTATATAGCGCTCTTATCACTACTTGCTCATGGCACTTTACAATAAAAAGTTAAAAAATTCAGTACACGTAAAATAAAAAATTAAAAGGATTAAAAAACTATCTTTAAGCTAGAATATAAAAATGTTATTTACAAGTTAAAAGCAATTTTAAAAAGGTAAGTTTTCAAACGTTTCTTAAAAATTTTCCCAGAGTCACTCAATCTTAAATCCAATGGGTGAGTGTTCCATAGTTTAGGGGCCACCACGGCAAAATCACGGTCCCCATATGTTTTCAATTGAGCTGTCGGGGTGGCCAAAAGTCGCTGTGATGATGCCCTTAAAGTTCGTGACTGTGTTTTGTATTGGATAAGATTTGAAATGTACTCAGGTGCTGCGCCATTAAGTGATTTAAAAATTAATAAAAGAATCTTATACATTATACGATATCGAACCGTTAACCAGTGAAGCTTCATCAAAACAGGGGTAATGTGATCGAATTTTCGGGTACGCGTTACAATACGGGCTGCTGCATTTTGAATCGATTGTAACCTAAAGAGTAGATGCTGCGGGAGGCAGAGAGTTACAATTATCCAATTTAGACGTGATGAAAACATGCACCACAGTTTTAGCACTATCCTCAGTGAGGTACTTTCTAATTTTGGAAATATTCCCAATGTGATAGTGAGCGGACTTGCAAATGGCTTTCACATGTTCTTCAAGGTTAAAGCACTGATCGAAAATAACACCAAAATTACGATTACCAATTTGTAGGAACTGTAAAGTTCGGTCTTACCTTGATTTAGTTTCAGCCTATTATTCGCCATCCAATTATCGATGTCGCTAACACATTGTTCAATATTAGTTTTGCAGGTTGCCATTTCCTCGAGACAGGCGCTTTTTAATACCATATAAAGTTGAGTATCATCAGCGTAAAAATGGTAGTTTAGATTGTGACGCTTTACGCTTTACGCTTTGTGTCAGCAAGAGGAGATGTGTAAAGTAAGTACAAAAGAGGCCCTAGAACCGATCCCTGTGGGACGCCCCGTTCCAGCGAGCGTTGGGATGACTTGGAATTGTTGACGTTAACGAACTGTGTGCGTGACGTTAGATAAGACTTCAACCAAGCGAGGACAGTTCCTTTCACTCCGAAACGATTGGCAGTCTCGATGATAAAATGGCATGGTCCACCGTGACAAACGCAGCAGATAATTCAAGTAAAAGTAGGATAACAGAATTGTTGTGATCAACCGCAGTCAGGATGTCGTTTTGAATCCTTCAAGTGCAGTTTCTGTGCTGTGAAATATTTTGAATGCAGACTGGAACTCCTCATCGAGGTGGTAATTCAATATGTGATCATTTAGTTGCCAAGCAACAGCCTTCTCGATTAATTTGGACAGAAATTTTAGGTTTGAGATTGGGCGGAAATTTTGAAAATCTTCATGGTTAGCATCCTTTTTCTTGAGTAGCAACTTTTAAAGCATTTGGCATTGTACCATCCATCACAGACATGATGATCAAAGTTAAAGTAGGCAGAATGACCGGTAGGCAGTTGCTCAGAACAGCAGCAGGTAATGGGTCCAGTTCACACGATCTTGAACACGTTTTCATGGCTTGGGATGGCTTGCGTAAGTGGAAATCACCCTATGAGTATGTTTATTTCAGATTTTTTGTTTGATTTTATACGGGGCACCCGAGCAGGATACAGTTTCTCAAACGTCCGTATACGTAATTTACCTGATGCGAGTCAGACCAGTTATTTATCGATGTATGCCAATTGTTAACAAAAAAATTGCTGGCATTTTATGTTAAATTTTTGAGATCTTTCAAAATTAACAAAACTTCCATTCCTTTTGTAGGAATATGGTGCACTCAAAGGTTTTCTGGACTGATGCATGGTTCAATGGCCGACTTTCGAAAAATCGGGATTTCAGGTCATGTCTGAAAAATAATCAACATTTTGTGTCCCGCGTCCCCAGGTCTTTTTAATGCCTTCTTAAAGTCGTGTTTCTGTACGCTATCACTGTTTGATCAGCTGAGATTCTTTGAATGAAACCATAAGCCGCAGCGGAATACCATAGAAGACGAAAGCTTATTAGCTTGTTTATTTTGTGCCTGATAAAACTAGTGATATTTTACATTGGTACCGAAGACGAAGGGAATTAGCAGAACGTTGGTCACGTAAACCTATACAGCCGGGAGAACTCGGAATTTTCTTTTCAGTATGCGTTCGATATTACAGAAACACTGCGGCTTTAATTTGTTTAGGATTCTGTAAAACTTAAGGTGACATTTCGTCAAAAGAAATGTTAGTTTATATTTAATCACAATTTAATCCAAATTTCTCAGTTCCTTTGATGTCGGCCGAACTGATATTTCACGGAAACTAACCGTAAGATAAAGATGAGTGCTCGTGAGGTTATTGCCAATGACATTTCTATCGCAGCAAAGATTAACTGGAAGAAAATTCAGAATTCGTAAAAAATGTTTTCTCGACGATGTTTTAAAGAGACCACGTTTCTCGTTAACATTATTTCGAATTACAGACAACAGTACAGTAGATTCCCGCACAATATGAAAACTAGAAACACAGAACACAAAACACCTTAAACCCGTTTGAATGATGTTTAGTTTAACTAAGCTATTAACCTACATTTTTCATGTCTAAAGTAATGTACTTACTTGATTCTGACTAAATTCACGATAGCTTTTCTAGTCAATTAAGCTCCTTTTTAACAAAGGTCCCATTTCACATAACCCGCGGTCTTTAATCCAAATTTCTCAGTTCCTTTGATGTCGGCCGAACTGATATTTCACGGAAACTAACCGTAAGATTAATAAAAATGAGTGCTCGTGAGGTTATTGCCGATGACATTTCTATCGCAGCAAAGATTAACTGGAAGAAAATTCAGAATTCGTAAAAAAATGTTTTCTCGACGACGTTTTAAAGAGACCACGTTTTTGTTAACATTATTTCGAATTACAGACAACAGTACAGTAGATTCGCGCACAATATGAAAACTAGAAACACAGAACACAAAACACCTTAAACCCGATTGAATGATGTTTAGTTTAACTAAGCTATTAACCTACATTTTTCATGTCTAAAGTAATGTAGTTACTTGATTCTGACTAAATTCACGATAGCTTTTCTAGTCAATTAAGCTCCTTTTTAACAAAGGTCCCATTTCACATAACCCGCGGTCTTTAATCCAAATTTCTCAGTTCCTTTGATGTCGGCCGAACTGATATTTCACGGAAACTAACCGTAAGATTAATAAAAATGAGTGCTCGTGAGGTTATTGCCGATGACATTTCTATCGCAGCAAAGATTAACTGGAAGAAAATTCAGAATTCGTAAAAAAATGTTTTCTCGACGACGTTTTAAAGAGACCACGTTTTTGTTAACATTATTTCGAATTACAGACAACAGTACAGTAGATTCCCGTACAATATGAAAACTAGAAACACAGAACACAAAACACCTTAAACCCGATTGAATGATGTTTAGTTTAACTAAGCTATTAACCTACATTTTTCATGTCTAAAGTAATGTAGTTACTTGATTCTGACTAAATTCACGATAGCTTTTCTAGTTAATTAAGCTCCTTTCTAACAAAGGTCCCATTTCACATAACCCGCGGTCTTTAATCTAAACCTATTTAAAACTAAATAAGCTTTGGAGTGTAAAGTCACCGAATAAATATTTTTTGGAAGAACAAAGCACATCTTTTTTTTCTGATTATAAGAATTTTATTAGCTGCAGTTCAGTATAATGAGTGACTGTTTGGGTTTGTCGTTTGATGTCGCTCCGTTTCTCCACCAATGACTGCGAAAAGACGTTTCGTAAACACTTGGGAAAGTGAATCTACTTACTCCTGAGAAACCAATTTTAAACCTGATTTTAAAAATTGGATAACATAGCTTACCCTTAGGCGGCTTTTTTCTCGCAAGCGCGGTAAGGAACTCAGCCTTGCGACTCGGGATCGCCATGATTCTTGAAACCAAGGCAACGATCAAAAGAAAGGCGACGAACCTCACAGCCATGGTGATCTTGTGGTAACTACAGTGATATTTTACATTGGTACCGAAAACGAAGGGAATTAGCAGAACGTTGGTCACGTAAACCTATACAGCCGGGAGAACTCGGAATTTTCTTTTCAGTATGCGTTCGATATTACAGAAACACTGCGGCTTTAATTTGTTTAGGATTCTGTAAAGCTTGAGGTGACATTTCGTCACAAGAAATGTTAGTTTATTTTTAATCACAATTTAATCCAAACTTCTCAGTTCCTTTGATGTCGGCTGAACTGACATTTCAAGGAAACTAACCGTAAGATTAATAAAAATGAGTGCTCGTGAGGTTATTGCCAATGACATTTCTATCGCAGCTTGCAATATTGCTTTGTTTCATTTGTCGTTAAAAGAAATAAGCATGGAAAAACAAACGTTTCCTTTTTTCATAGGAAAATACGAATTTTTATTGTGAATTCTTTATCATTTCTTGAAGTCATATTATACTTTTCTTTTTGTCCCAACCGTCCCAATGATTATTTTCTACAGCTATATCTACAAGTACGGTAGATTCTGATGTGGCGGAAAATTGGACGGTATAAACAAACCAAAGAATAGGCTGAAATCAACCTTTAATTGTAAACAGTGGGTTACTGGAAGAATCATTTATTTCTAATCCAAAACAAAGTTCATTGGAACATCCTTTAGCGCGAATTATATTTCTGTGTTTGCGTTTTTAATTGTTGCAAAATTGAGAGGCGACATAACATCAACACGTCTACGAGAAATAAGGCGTTGGAAAATTTCTCATAATCACCAGCTGCCGTCAATGTAACTCGTACTTAAAAAATGAGTCTGTTGTTTAGTATAATTCAAAAATGTTAATTAACCCTCTGAACAACTTTATATGAGAATATTTTCGCTTAATATCTTTGTCGAAGTACGAAAGTGAGTTAAGAATGGGTTATCCCAAATCTCAAAGGCAATAGTGATAATAAACTCGGTGGAGCAAGGTCATTTACCTTTCATTTAAAGCTCGCCGTAAAATAAGCACATTTATTATTAATTGCGCGCACATCACTTGCATTTTGAAGTTGAAGCCATTAGAAATTTTGTGCAAATTTCTTGTAAAAGAAAAAAATTGACGTATGAAAAGTACTCTAGAATTTTCAATTTTATCTTCCCTAAATCCTGCAAAGCAGTTGGGAAATGAAACCTTGGTGTTTGACAGTAACCCGTGGACTAACAAAGGACAGTTGCGAAAGGTACACTTTTGATACCGAGCAAAGATTAACAGGAAGAAAATTCAGAATTCGTAAAAAAAATGTTTTCTCGACGACGTTTTAAAGAGACCACGTTTCTCGTTTTAAAACATTTATTTCGAATTACAGACAACAGTACAGTAGATTCCCGCACAATATGAAAACTGGAAACACAGAACACAAAACACCTCAAACCCGTTTGAATGATGTTTAGTTTGACTAAGCTATTAACCTACATTTTTCACGTCTAAAGTAATGTAGTTACTTGATTCTGACTAAATTCACGATAGCTTTTCTAGTCAATTAAGCTCCTTTTTAACAAAGGTCCCATTTCACATAACCCGCGGTCTTTAATCTAAACCTATTTAAAACTAAATAAGCTTTGGAGTGTAAAGTCACCGAATAACTATTTTTTGGGAGAACAAAGCACATCTTTTTTTTTCTGATTATAAGAATTTTATTAGCTGCAGTTTAGTATAATGAGTGACTGCATGTTTGGGTTTGTCGTTTGATGGCGCTCCCTTTCTCTACCAATGCCTGCGAAAAGACGTTTCGTAAACACTTGGGAAAGTGAATCTACTTACTCCTGAGAAACCAATTTTAAACCTGATTTTAAAAATTGGATAACATAGCTTACCTTTAGGCGGCTTTTTTCTCGCAAGCGCGGTAAGGAACTCAGCCTTGCGACTCGGGATCGCCATGATTCTTGAAACCAAGGCAACGATCAAAAGAAAGGCGACGAACCTCACAGCCATGGTGATCTTGTGGTAACTACAAAGAATTAATTAAATGCAGATTCATAAAGGCTTATGTGAAAATGATGTGTTCATAGACTCGAATCAAAGGAGTTATAGGTATATACTAATATTTATTTTCGTCCCGGTGAGGTTAATGCAGTTGTCGGTGATTCCTCTAGTTCCAAGAATTTAAGGGAACGCCAGGCATATTCAGGAAATTAACAATGATATTGTCTTAAATAACCTCTTTTTTTTTCGCGAGATATTGAGTTTCAAATTCAAGGTATCAGCCTGGTTTAGTAACCGAAATACAGAAAGTAAACGTTTTTTTACCCAGTTAAGTTATTTACACGAAATATTAACTTGAGTATAACAATACTCCTTGAGTTTAACAATGAATCTACCCTCGTTGCAATATTATTACGCTGATAACAATTTTTTTAAATCTTTCTGGTAACTACTTTCTTATGTTCTTGTGTTTCAATAAGAAGTTAACGTGAAGTCCATATAAATGAAATATCAACATTACCTTCAGGTTTTCTTTCAGCTGAGACAGTGCTGTAACTCACGACCTTAATAAAAAGCTGAAAGTCAAGCTTTGCAGTTTTTATAGCGTATGCATGAACTCTTTTTACATTACCGCCTACCGGTTATTATGATGTGAAACCAATGATCCTCTTTTCTAAACAATATTTTTTTTAGATAAAACAATGGCCTGCGCCTCAAGGTAGCTTTTCGAAATTAATAATATTAGATAATATTAGTTTACTTTCCTACTCACCACTCTATCATATGCATTAAATTAAAGGTGGTGCATTCCCAAACTTGTCTTTGTAAGTTTAAAAATCGAGGATAATTTATTTAGAAAAACAAACGAAACGTAAATAGTCGCTTGATTAGGGTACTTTTCCTGCTTTTTTGTTTTACTGTCGAAAATTTTTAAAACGGGACAGAAAATAATTAAAGTTTCGAGAAAAAATATGGATCAATCAAATTTCTATGTCGCACCTGTCATAATTAGCGCATACGCTTCTTGTTTGAAAGGTTTTTACACATCTACGGAGTTTCGTGGTTTGGCTGCTTTGTGTGGTTTGAGGTATCACGCAAAGCTAGAAAATCGGCAAAAATAACAGAAAGAATGATTGCAACAATAGAATTCTATTGATATGTAAAGCTATCAGAAAGTCAATAAAATATTCTTTGAAAAAACTAATGACATGTATATGGTCCCCGTCATTATGACATCAAAGTATTCAAACACGAATTCAAGGCTTTCTGGACAAACCACAAATTTTTCATAATTTGTACGCTTCTAAATTCCGAGAAGAAAGTTGACAACTCAGAGAACTATTAAAACCAAATATGGATGTTTTAGGTCAGACAGCCCCTGGGCCTTAGATCAACTATCAACGCTTTTTCTTTTGAACTTTCCATGTATGGTTATAACTAAACTCATAGAAACATGTTTGGTATTTATTGACATTTAAAACGTAAACTGAGTTTAATTAGAAGATTTTTGAGTGCATACCGCCGAATGGTATTGAGGTGAGAGATTGCCTTACAAGGCTTTGAGAAGGACATGGTAAGCACTGAGCACATTATCAGCGGGATAGCCAGGCCATTCCCAAAACAATGCCTTCCTTTTGGAATAATGATATCCAACTGGTGAGGGTCAATTGCCCATAAATTAAATACGCCTACACAATATTAACCCCCGTCTCTGCATTAACCTCCCCCTAAGACGCCCCGAGGGGGGGGGGGGGAATAAAGGATCAGGGCATCTGCAGTAGCTTATATCGTTCTCTTGGCCACATCCCGACACATGCTTCTTTCTTACTTTCCTAATATTTGGCTCCTTCTTTACAGTTTCTTACAAGTGGTAAACTAATGTTAAACTGGTGTTAAGAGGGGACTTGACGTGAATTGGAGTGAAATTTTAAGGAGGTTAAAGAAGGGATTGAAATGAAAAAAACAATGTTTTGAAACATCACCAGACAGTTGACACACCACAAGGGCGCTGCAGGTTGCTGGGGGAACTGATTGGTTTCCGTCTCCTAATGTCTAACTTCACTTCCACTTTTAAACCTTCATTAAATCTTCAATATTTCCTATTTCCCTCAATTTAACTAATCCTTTGAGAAAAATTATCTCTTCCCAAATATATCCAAAAATCACCAAAAACATTAACAAAATATCCCGCAACACAGCTTCGTGAGATGAGTATAGAGATGTTTAATTCCTTGAAACGCAAACGGGATATTAACGTTAAACCCATGTTAAGCGACCAAAAAACGATGTTTAGGTTAAATCCCGCCTTTCAGTTCAGCGAGCTACGTCGACGCCAGGTGTTGTGGGGTCTGCTAGGTCGGTCTCCTTCCTTGCAGTCTCAGCTTCTTATCCAGTGTTGTGGTCCCTTCTGTTCACTTCACTTTAAGCGAATTTTTCGGATTTTGGCTCCTGTCTAATCCGTTCACAAAGGTACGGACGCAGGCGTTTAGTTGTTTGCAAAGACTCGGACCACTTTATAAAGACGTCTTTCTTCAGTTTTCCAAGCCGTTTAGAAGGACGGTCTGATATGAAAAAGGGTGGATGGTTTCAGCCAGAAATGTGACTGGTGCGTACCCCAGGCTTTCTTTGGCTAAATCAGCCTTAAGGACGGCGCCTCCTATTGCTAGTGCGCATACGTTCTGCACACCACGCACTATCTTGTCTCGCGCGATTACTCGCGCGATTCCCTCAGAAGATTGATTGTTTTGATGGTTACCGTATTTTTTGTAAGCTCTTGCTTTAGAGGATAGCTTTACAGGATTGGAAACAGGCTGTCTACACCAAAAACCCGTAAACAAAAGCGTCATTGTGGTGTGTTTTCTTGAAATTACGCTGAATCACGGAAAAGCTAAGGAAGTGGCAAAAACAGTCAAAACATATCGCTTTACAAAGTGATTCAAAGGAATCGCTTGAAAACGTTATGTGCTACACATAACGGTTGAAAACACAACAAATCTGTTTCGGTTTTATTCTTTTATTTTATTGCTGTTTCAACAATAATAAAAAGAAAGATGTTTTCATCGAACGTATGATGTAACAACACCAACGATGCCTTACCTTCGTAACTTAATTTGCCTCAATAACGAACGGACTACGAAAATCAGAAAGAAGGAACTAATACTGGCTCTCAAACTACTTAGTTTTTATGCATTTCAAAACTCCTTCCAGACAGATAATTCAACCACAAGAAACAACTGCGAAAGTAATTGACAAAACTACAAAAGGTGATCAATACGTACGTGTTAAATATGTACGTGTTTGTCTAATAGCGACGCGCACAATTACTAAAAATAGATTTTGTCACAGTAGTCCCCGTCGTGACTCAGACAAACATTGCAGTTCGCTAAAGGAAAATGTATGGGCGCGAGTGACAATTTTCGAACAAAAACAAGAAAGAATGGGTGAAATCGTGGTATTTTCTTGCCAGAAGGACGCTCAATGGTTAGCACCAAACACTGCTGTTGGGGTGAGTGCAAGACGGACTGGGGTATCCAAGAAAAATGTCAAAATCCCTCAGATTGAAAAGAATCTGGGAAGAAGTCTTAATTCCTGATTTCCAAAACATTCGTCGCGAAGTGCAAGCGTTGGCTAGTAGCTTGTTCACGGGAATTCTTTACAGAGAGAAAAATCTCCAGAAATACGTACATATGTGCCAGAGGCATAAGTTTCTGTTTGTTGTCTTCACTGGCCCAGAGTAAAGGGCTCCACTACTGTATTTTCCGATCCACTGAGCAAATCTCACACCAACACAAACAATGCGCGTGTCTGCCCCAACTGAGTAAGGTCCCGAAAATCAATACCGGAGCCACTGGCAAAAATAGAAAACCTAATCGACAAGACTTTTGCCGAATCTATACCAACGGCCGACAGCGAAGGTAGCCTGCGAGCAAGCTCTCTCGGGGCTTTGTTCGCAGGCTACAGCGAAGGACTTGCGAGGGGAGTGGTGGAGTGATGTGACGCTCGCGCTACAGAATGACGCGTCAGGAAAGATGGTTTTAGATCAATAAAGGTACTCGGACCATATTTTCGAACTAAATGTTGTCAACGAAGGTTGAGACCATGATTTTGGAGATTGAAGATCGAAGTTTTCATGAGGAAACTTAATGCTCCCAGAATCGTGAGTGCTACGATAATAACGGGCGGATTCCAGCTCTTAAGAAACACTTCGTTGCACGATCACACAAATATGTTCTGCTTAATTTTCTCGACCACGTTTGCCCTTTGCATACCATCAACTATTGGACATGTAAGGGTTCTTCTGCAACGGAAAATGCAAAAACTGGTCGAAAAAGTGAGTTTTTGATAAGAGAGAGACTATTTATCTGTCTCCAGAAAGGAAAATCGAACAATCCCATGTGCACAAAATTTTCACTGCGTTCATTCAGCTGATTTATGTAAGGTTAACACTTGGAGGCATGCAAAGTGTCATTCTTCCACAGTTAGCCCAACACATGGAGGTTCCTTCACTACTCGGATCAAGAGTGCGGTGATATCCACTCTTTATGCAGTCGGTCACAAGTTTCACAAGTTCATCGCGTTTTCCACTCATTTCTCAAACCCCGGCACTTCAACCACCGTTTTAACTGCCCCACAGTGTTGTCTTCTGGTTCTCTTCCAAATCTGGAGAAGGGAACATCGTCATCTTCGGTCAGAACGGTTAAAGAGCGAAGAGAACTGCTCGCGAACGACATAATTTCAACTCACGCTCTTACAGAAAAGCAATTTGTTTGTCTTAGTCACCCGGGGGGATCCAATTTTGTGACGTCATTAGTGCGCGTCGCTATTCCACTTCGCCAGAGCCCAAAAGTGCAAATTATACCAGAAAAACTTTGAAATTTACGCAAAATTCACATCTTAAAACTTCTTCGAATTTGTTCTGAGCATCCAAAGCCATTGTCATTGAAAAGAAGAATCAAGAAAACTTTTTGTTCCAGCATGTGTCGCCATACCGGATATCCAGCATGCCCAAGGAAAAGAGATGCAAATATTTTACTTACTAGGGAGGGGGTAGAGCAAAAATTGTCTCGAGCCCTTTTACCTCACAAAACGAAAGTGGCAGGCCTACTCAACACATGGTGATTTTTCCATAGTTCGCAAAATATATTTAGCCTGTTTTTTGCTCGACTAGGAGAGAGCAGTCAGGGACAAAACGGCTCCAATGTAATGATTTTGTAATAAATACCACATAAAAAGTAGTTTTTATATCACCAGTTGTTATGTGTTTCAAAGCTTGTGGTTTGTTGTTGCCTTGGTGTATGTAAACCGGAATTCTAAGGAAATGTTCAGAGAAATTTTTCTTCTTTTCTTTTTTGCGAAAAAAATACTAAGCCTCTATTTTTTTCAAGCTTTGGACTTAATTTTCTCTGAAAATTGCATGGTTATCCCCAATTTTCTTTTCAATTTTCAATGGCTCTTACAAACATCTACTTTTTTGCGTAGTGATAATCCGTGGAAAAATATCTTCGTATTAGGAGGCACCGTCCTTAACGATTTGATAAATGGTTTCTCCGACCTGAGATTACCAGATGTGCGCTTAATTTTGTTGTCTAAACGGATTTGAAATAAAGTAGCATGTTTACAAACACAGTTTTTGTTATTCAGCTGTGACTTTTTTGAACAGCTCAGTGCTTTTTATATGAATGTCGACTACCTTGCATAAGAGCATGATTGACGTATGAAAAAGCAACGTTTCTGTCAAAACAAAGTGAACTCCACTTTCACGCAAAGGCTAGGCCACTAGAATGGACAATTGGTGACGTATGGCGAAACATGGCTATATTGCGCCAAGAGGCATTCATGTCCAAACGTGAACGTATGACCTCTTTACTCATAATGCCATTGGTTTGCAAACCTCTCTCACACAATCGAAACCTGAAGCCCGTGATTTTTAATTCGCACCGTCCCCATTTTAGGATCCCAAAAGCACACCCAGTGTTGACATTTCGATCCTAGGTACCTGACAGATTGCACTGTCCTCCTTTCTCATTTTACTTACACTATATAATTTTTGTCCCTGCAAGCTCATATTCACTCACCACAGAGTGGTGCGCTTGCCACTCTTAAGTGGGTTCCATGGCGTTATTAGAGAAGATCTATGTGTATAAGTGTTTAAATGGACTTGTGAGCACGATATAAATTTCATAAGGCACCATGATATAATACCAGAACTAAACTAAATTTCAGACTTCCAAGTGTCAAAAGGAACTGGGGCAAACAACGGGCTGCATTTCATGCCGTCAAGGATTTTAACTCCCTCAGCCAGTCAATCAGAGAATTCATGAAAGTAAATACTTTTAAGCGTTATTTAAACTTCTAATTTAAATGATTTTAGTTGATATCTTGTAAATTTTAATAGTTTTACATATTTTAACTTTATTCTTTTTTGTTAATTGTGCGTATTTATTCTTTTTTTTTATCTTATGAGATCATTTTGAAAACAAATATTTTGTATGCGAAAGTCATCTCAATAAAGATTATTATCATTATTAGAGTCAAGAAACGGATTCCATATCATTCGACTACATCCACCGCAATTCCCTAGGTTTTCAATATTGTGATTCTTATCAGACCTACTTTCATTTAACAAACACTACCATTTGTAGCTCATTTCACATTTTCAATCTTTGGACCCTGAAAATAGGAAGTCTCGGAATATAGTATTTCTGCATATAATTGTGAAATCTTGAGCAATTGACGGAGAGTTAGAGGGGTTGGGGGTACCTGGAACAGCCCTTGAGAGCTTGGTGATGTAGCAAGGCGCAAAGTGAAAGCAAAAACACTGAATATTTTGACCCTAACCCCAACCCTACCCTAGCCCTAACCTAACCCTAGCCCAAAACCTAACCCCAACCTAACCCCAACCCTAACACTAATTCTAACCCTGGCCCTAGCCCTAACCAAAAGCTAACCCACCAATCTACAACCTCAGACAAAAAAAAAAAAAAAAAAAAGAACGGGACACTTCATTCGGTGTAGCAGATTACCCCTTCCCCCAATTCAATGTTGCAAAGAAAATGGCGTTTTTCCAGCAATCCCGAAACTTTTCGTGCGATCAACATTGACACGGGGGAGGGGGGTTCTAAGATGCTTTGGTGTCACGATCTTTTTGGCGGGGATTGTAGCCTTACTTCTTGCCTGAGATCTTCAACCCTAAAGCCCAAACAATAAGTCTTGCACTAAACTCCTCATTCTAAGCCTATGCTTGAGCTAATTCTGGCCTTCGCTTTTAGTGTACCGGTCACGTGACCACAATTTTTCCCTTAACTCATTTCCGTCACGACTTTTTGTACATTTCTTTTTGCAATTTCCCGAGGATAAGAGGTCAAGTCGATCTCCTTATTCCAAATAAGGGGTTACCACAACACCGAAGGCTCTATCTCTTTTGTCACGTTCGTCACGCTGGCTGTCGTTTATTTGTAAACGATCACTGCAGCTACAATTGGTACTAATTTGGGGAGCAGGGTTGGAGCAGTAGTGAGAACACTCGCCTTCCACCAATGTGTCACAGGCTCGATTCCCCGACTCGGTGTCATATGTGGGCTGAGTTTGTTGATTCTCTACTCTGCTCCGAGAGGTTTTTTTCCGGGTACTCCGGTTTTCCCCTCTCTTCAAAAACCAACATTTGATTTAATTTGATTTGATTTGAGATTTGTAATTCCACGTCGTGGAAGTACTACTAATCAATCGTTATTATTATTATTATTATTATTACAAGTGAAACCGGAAATAACAATATATAATTATATATCCCATAAAAAGGTAGATATAAGGCAAAGAAACAAAATGATGGTCGAAAAGGGTAACTTTTAATGCCATATATTACGGCGAGACATGACTAACCTTCTTCAGGGGCAACACTGAAGCAAAGTAAAAATGGAGAAAACGGTTACAATACAGAAATAGAAATAATAGACGTGTACTGAAGCGGCTACCAAAAAGTGGCATTCCCAAGGTGGCATTCCAAGGAGGTAAGAACAATGATAAGTTGTGATGAATTTGCAATTTTGTTAGACTCTGCAACAGACATAAGACATAAGTAGATACTGCTACGTAAGGGGTAGAACCAGAAGAAAAAAGTACAACCAGTTGAAGGTTCAGAACCCCTGCCCCACCCATTCATGCACTACTGACTTATTATTTAGACCTTGTAAACATTAAGAGAGAGAGATGCTCTGAAAACACGCCTACCGCTCTTGTTCTGACAGTTTTTTTAGTTCACGATAAACCAAAAATTAAATGTTTTGCAATTTTTTTCTTTGGTTAAATTACGAAGGAAGACATTGCCCGCTATGTTTGTCATCGAATCGTAGATTCTCCACACCTCGCGATTCACACGTCATTTTGTTTAACTAATCACAGAAAGAGAATCGACCTTCTGAAACGAAGCGACGGTTTGCTTGCGACAGCGCTGTAGCTGTGGTGAAAGTGGTATTTGCGGTCAAGTTTACAAAGTAATGGGAAATTTCTAGTCCGAAGCTTAACTACATTCAAAACGGTGAAATGATTTTGAAATTTGGTTCATCCTGTCTCATAAAACCTTAGACCAAGTCAGTGGATTAACGAGCACATAAACGCTGTGCGATACCTCGTTCGACTCTCTCGTTCCGCCACTTCGACTAGCTAGGTCACCTGAAGATGTGTTAGACTGTGAAAATACTTTTAACTGGCCACTCTGGGAAGAATTATATCAAGGCTTGATGGACGGCTTTTTGGATGTATCTAAAGCGTTGTGAAAGGGATTGTATTCGCGCCGCGACTGCATTCGACAACACATACGCTTAAATTTTCCCGCTGTGCTTTGAGCATGACTAAAGACGAAGGATGTGCGATTTACGCAGTGGCCCGATGTAGCCTTTTCGACGATTGGAGAAGGTATTTACCGTTGCCCTTTTATTTAGTCGTTTTCTTCAAAAACTTACGGTCAACCGATAAGCCAGATAAGCGTTGTCTTCGTTTATGTGCCCAACGTTTGTATGGCTCGGCAAGAAGTTAAGCCTACTCTCAAAATTGGTTTTCAAGTTTATCGTCAGTTTGTTTGTGAAGAAGGTTTTCAGGATTTCTGTGTTGGACCCATTCTTATAGCAAATTACATTTTAATTTCCCCTCAATTTAAAAAATAGATTCAAATGAAATTTACCGTAAGCTTAAGCTTATAATTTAAACATTGTTGTAAAAATGTTTTTCCTCAGACTACCATTGTAAATAGGTGCCACAAACCAGAAGCGTAACACTTTGTAAAACTGCCAAATCTATTAAAACAATCATTTGCTAATCTTTCTTTGTTTTTTTTCGACTGGTTCTTGGTCGGTTTTGACATAAACTTAAGTACTTGACGTCTTCAGAGTTATTAAGCTTAGGTACTTTCCGCGTTTAGCTAGCGCGCACGTACACGAACTCGCACAAACAGCCGTGATTTTAAAACTTTTCTCTGTTTCTGCTGAATCTTTGACATACAATTTTTAGCTTTATAAAATTGAATTAAATTATGTGAACCCCCATGCATTACAACCTCTGTGAAAACGTTTTTTGTAGTACAGTAATTTTTCAGATACAACAAAATGTTTCACCACTCAAATTAAACTTATGTGTCGGAATCGTGTAATTCATTAGGGTAATCCATTTGAAAGCACGAACTGTTCCAGTATTTGTTTATGCGCAACTATTTTTCTTAGGCCAATACTTTGAATAATGACTTTATTGTACACTTTGTTATAATTGTAATAGGGAATTTAGTTCATGGACAGTATAAAATAAAGTTTTGATGTCTGTGCGAATGAAGGTAACGTTTTAAGTTCCGGCTGAAAATAAAGTAATCATTTATTCCGTCACTGTTTAAGATACGTTATTAGCCTTCAAATATCGTATTTAGTAAAAATGCTGAGCTTGCATCGGCTGCCTTAAGCAACTTAAATTGTTTCGTTTAATGTTAGCATTAATTTGATTTCATTCGCATTGCTGCAACTTCTAGTTTAAGTTTTATAATTTCAAGAATTAACAACACTTTTTAGGTGGGAAGTGCATTTAAGTGTACCACAAACGCGCTTTTTTTTTTGTTTTTTAACAAACAGCAACAACTATCTGTATCAACTTACCTTCTCAAGTATACATTGTCCCTGAGCAGACAGCATCCATAAAAAAAAATCATTAAAAAAGTCGTCAAAAGTTCCGTTTAAAGAAAATGCAAGTCCAGTCCGTTGTCCAGTCCTTGGAATTTTTTTTCTAGCTAACCTTTTGTGGCGCGGCGTCGCAGTGAACAAAAAGCGCGCGAAAGTATAGCCTCGTTTTCGTTCTTTCCTCCAGGCCCTCTCCTCTGAAAAAAATCTTAAACATCGATCCTCGCCAAAAGCAATTGAAATTAGAAGAAACTGACAATGCCATCATAAAGAGCATACTCTCAAGCCTTAGGCAAAATTTTCTTTTATTCCTACCTCAAATGGTCGTTGAGCAGGAAGCTGACAAACTTTTCAGTTAGATTTTCTACTGCCGCACTTTTTTAGGAAAAAGTAATCATGGCCATTTTTTAAAACACTATTTATTAAACTACAACTTGGCTTAAAAATATTCTTGGAGAAAGGTTCTAGTAACCTTTTAGAGCGAATATTAAACTTCGGTCCGTTCTGGTCACGTGACCGATTACGTCACAGCATTAAAAATGACAAAAATGTATATTTCATAAAAATATCTACCAATATCCAAATTTTTGTTTCCTCGCGTTTAATGCAACGCGAGATAGCACTTGTACCCAGACTCCCACTTTTTGAAAATTGTATATACCTCCCTTAATATTTCTATTTTGTTCGGTACCCGGGCAGTCCGAAATGGCTCACACCATTGTGCTTCAAACCACGTTGACTGCTTTTTCAATAACAAAATAACTTCGCCACAGCGAGCAAAAACGCACTTGTGAGCAAAGTCACGTGACCAATGACGTCATCGCCCTTAGTCTTGTACAATAATTAGTTTATGGTAAGACTTATTTCTAGACAACGTGGGGGTCTTGCTGCCCTCAAACTGACCAAGTTATTTGGGATTGACGATTTTCCAGCTGCAAAGGATTCTGGGAAGGTTCTTATTATAATTATATATTGTTATTTAATATAATTATATATTGTTATTTAATTATTATTAACTGTTTAATTTATAAGTGTGTTTTTCGAGCCGTTTTCCACCTCAGAAGCCCCTGCCTGGTATCATAAAGCTGAGTTGATGGGTAGAGGCAACCCTTTGAAAGAAACCAGAGGTGAGGGGCAATGTCGCACGAAGTGGGCCGCCGAAAGTTTTCGAGCGAGTGATTGTGATTCACGGAGTGAAGTTGTGTCTTTAGCCATTTTGTGGGTGGATTCCAGGACCTGGCATGGCAATTTTGGCGAGTTTTGACTTGTAAATAATACAATCGGCGCAATATTTGTCAGCAGAACCGAGTGGCTCGACAGTAGTATATCAAGAGTCAGTCAAATACCACCTGCGTCACATTTTATCTCTCGTCACTTCGTTCCTCGAGATAAAATGTTCCTTGGTAGCATTTGACTGACTCTTGATATACTACTCAGGTATCATTCATTAAATACCACCTGCAACATATGTCACCCATTCAACCCTTCTTCCAACCGGCGGCAGCGGGGGCGGGAGCGGGGGCAGCGGCGTCGCACCCCATTGAACAAGTGCGTCGAGTGGGTAAGCATGTCACAGCGTGTTGAACAAGAGAGACGTGGGGGCAAGCCGATGGAAACCGAACCAACGCGCGGGGAGAGCAAGCCGACGGTGCGGCTAATTGAACAAACGCAGCCCCAGGGTATGTCAAAATCGCGCCGAAAATTTCCGGGTCTAGAAGAGGAATCTCCAGAGGACATTGAATTTTCCCGGCAAAATGGGTTTGACTCTTTTGACGAATATAAAAAATTCATTCTGTTTTGTAACGAATCCGACCGTGAAGAATTTGAAATTTATATGGAGTCAGAAGAGTTCCAAGAGGAGGAAAAACTGCGGAAAGACCGGGAGTTGCAAGAAGCACAAGATGAAATGAACTATTTGGATTCTCTTTGCACCTCCTGCTTTGTTCCTGAAGAGTTTTGTTTGTGTCACCCTTGAACACCCTATTGAACAAATATTCTCCCAAGATATATGGACAACACCAGAGCACAACAGCTGTGGAACTATTTGCCTCCACGAATGCAAGAGGCATTGCTTGTTTTTATGGAAGAGCTTGAGGACACCCTCGCAATTGGCCACACCTCCCCCGATTGGGTTATCAAGCGCGCAATGCCCACTTTTTACATGTTGTTCGAAGCCTATGTTAATTACGTATTCAACAACGCAGAGGAAGAAGAGGATCCAAACGAACCATCCCTGTGTCCACAACTACTGCAATCCATATCATGTTGCATCGCAATCGCATCCGTTGCGCCTGTTGGGTTTTGAAAGATTTCCCAGATCTCCCCCGTCTCTGGTTCGTAGTCGAGCTGCTTGTGGAGGTGGTTGTACGGGCCAGTGTAGTTGTGTCTCGGGTGATTCCAACCTTTCTTCGGTTTCGGAAGTTTCCCAATCAAGGCATGGATGTCCAGACCCGATCCATAGTAGTTTTGCGCCGTCTTCTTCAGAACATCCAAGAAGCCATGGTGGCCAGGCACAGCTTTGGAGAAAGCTCGAAGAAATTTCGGATCTGTCGCAAATTTTGGAACCAAGACCCCATAACGAGTGAACCGCGGGTCGACAAAGTCTCCCAACCGTGACCCAACAATCCCCTTGCTATATCCCTTCCATTTGATCCAAGACCCGTAACTTCGCGTGCCACCTTTGTCTTTGTACTCTTTGTACTGCCGCTTGTATTCTGCCACCATTCGCCGCCCTTTTTCCGGAGAAACAACCGGTCCTTTGAAAAGGGTTGGATCGGACACAACACTCCACAACTTCTTGAAATCGACAAACGGGAAGGGAACAGAAAATCCGCGCCCGTCGAGATCGGGCCTGTAGGTCTTGTAATGGATGTTAGGCCAGACCTTCGTGGAAAGCTCCTCCAACACGGTGCTCCCGACTTTTCGAAACACGGGCTTGCCCTTCTCCACAGCCCAATCGATCGCCTTTCGAGCTCTCTGCAAGAGAGGGTCCCGCTAGTTTTCCGACTTCGGCAAGAATCGCGTCTTGGTTATCCCGCAGACCGCGCATTTCGTTTTCATCATTTTTCGCCCATTTTTTGTTGTGACCACTTTCTCCGTCCCAGGGACATTGGGGGTTTTGCGTTTGTGTTTCACACAATAGACGTCCACCATCAAGCTATATGCTCAAAATAATTCTTCACAACTTTCTCATTCTCTCGCACATCTGCGGAGAACATCCGGAGAATATCCTGGAAGCTTGTCCCCTTGTTGCGCTCGTTCAAAAACGGAATGCAATAGTACCCACATCGCACGCTGTCGATTGCTTGGATTTGATCTTCGTTGCGCAGAAAGGTTTTGTGCCCCGCTTTTAGCATCTCTTTTTCCCATTCCACAGGAGGGTGCTGTCCGAAAGAGTCGAAATACTCCGTATCTTTTCCCTTCCAGCAAGCGAGTGTGTCCCCAAATTACCAAAGTCATCCAAGTTCAAAATGCAGGGCGAGTGGTGCAGAGGTTTGACTTCGTTTCGAGAGAAAATTCCCCGGATCGGGATGCCGAGATATTTGCACCAATCAGTCAGATCAATGCTCGAGAGTGAGACATCCCGGAATTTCATTTTTTTTCTCCCAATCTCGCCAAGTACCCCAAACAGGCGGCGGCGGTACCAGGGAGGATTTATCTGCATTCCTTTGCCACCCCGCGGTGGTGGGGGAGGAAGTTGTGGTAACGAGCGTCTCGAACGGGGCCGGCACACTTGCATTCCTTTCCAACGAGACTTTTCACAAGGGACAGAGCAAGGGGAACCCCGATGGAAGCCAGCATCCCCAGAGACCCACCGCGCTGTGCAGCCCCTCCACCACTAACCATTCATTTTCCAACCAAGTGCCTTTCAATTGCCTTTTTTAGGTTTGGCGTCAGCCTTTGCGCCAAACGGTAAAGTCCACTTCTTGCGTGCCATAGCCCTCCCCAAAAATTTTCTTCAAAGTCTTGTCCACAGCGAAACTCAGCCCCACAGTCGCTAAAACTTTGGCGGCAGATTTAGCGGCGGGCCGAAGAAGGAGTCAAGCCAGACTGAACACCGTCGAAAAAAGATTGCCGCCGCTCTGTGCGATTTTGGCGATTTGTGTTTTGCTGATCGTGATGTCCGCGCCGCGCCCCTCGCTGGCTGCTTTCTTTACGTGGTTGATTTGGGTGGCAGTCAGAAGAAGAGTGTCGCCACGCCCGAGCTGTCTGGGTTTGACCCGCAGAGTCACGGCCGTTCGCGAGGCCACAGCCTTCTGCAGGCTTTGTTTCTCCCCATCCGTCAAGGCAATCTGGAATGGGTGGTACGTCGTCGTCGCCATAGTATTCTGAAGAAAAGAATTTCTTAAGCTACCACCAGCTCGTTTCCGATTTGTATGACGATGACTTCTTCCTCATTCAACACGGCAACGTAAACGATGTAATCGAGGGCATTTGCTGGCTCATTCAGCCGCCAATGGAGAATCATCTGCTTTTCCTCCCCCGTCATGCTTGGCTTGGTTGCGCGGAGATCGAAATCGATCACAGAGTAAAGCTTGGTGAAGTTATCGTGGCTCACCTGCGTGCCTGTGTTGACGTCGTTTCGTCGGTACTTGTATTCAACCAGGTCGCTGTAGATCCGTGCGTGGTTCTCGCCCTCGTAGTCAATCTCAGGGTAGTACTCCGCCCCGTACTGAAGCTGACAGGTGCTCAATTTCGCCGAGTTGTCCCCATCCAAGTCGAAGGTGTGAAAGCTATAGGGGTTGTATTGCAAAGCGTTTTGTTTGCGGGACTGTTGAAAGAAAACAAACACGTGTTTGGCGTTTCGGACGCCGGGGGAGAACGTCCACGGGCCTCGGACCCTCCGTTGGGGCATGCTGGGATACAAGGTCTCCTTCAAGTACTTCCACCGGGTCGGTTTCAGATACCTTTCGTTCACAAGTTTCTGGCCTTCGGGAGACAGCTGTAGTTTCGGAACCCAGAGCTGGATGTCTTTGACCACGATTTGCCGTCCGGTGTTGTCGTCCTGAAAAATCATTTCGTTGTCGCTCTGCAGTTCGAATTCGAAATCCAACTTCAACGGGGGGAGGAGCCTGTCCTCCAGATCCTCGAAAAAGGAATAATGGTTGATAGGAATCAAAGTTTTGACATTCCCCGCACCGCGCGAGCGGATGTGCCGCTCCCAGATCCCGAGATTGGTGGCGGCGGCGCTCGTCACGGTCGTGTTGTCTTTGTCGAGGTACCAAAACTCTCTCTTCGCCAACTTCCACATGGCATCTTTCCATTTCTTCTGCGGAGGTTTTCTCCCTCGCCCACTCAACAGTTTCCGGATCTGTTTCGCCCCAAGTTCGCCAACTTTTGCTAGGGTTTTTCGTGCTTCCTTCTTCTTGGAGGCAGTTGCCTGTCTCTCGGCTTGCTGAACAAGGGGCGCAAGGACGTCGCGGATCACACCCGAGCCTTTGTGTTTGAAGATTTTTGCCCACTCACTCAAACGAGGCATTCACGTATACCTTCGGGAGAAATTCAGGAGACTTCGCGGATCACGAGGGACAAAGGCACATCGGAGCCGTTGAGGTCCAAAGTGTTGTTCGCCCCATCCGAGATCTGTCTCCGCACGCTGTCGATTTGGGTTTTGTTGATGGGGTGAAATTCGAGGTGAAAGGGTTCTTCCTTGAAAGGAAAACTGACGGGGAGTTCCACGGTGGAAATGCTGTACAAAACATCGGCCAGGACGTTATGCACATTCCTTGTGATCAAATCGCAGTGTATGAAAACCCAATCGACGCCTCTCGTGATGTTCGGGATCCTGTCGCCGACGAAACTTGTCGAATCTTGCAAGATTTTTTTGTCAAAGCCGAGCAGGTCCGCGAACTCACCGACGGAAAGGTCAAGCTCGTAGTCTTTCGCGATCCCAATCACCACCCGATAAATCGTCAAATCGAAGTACAGATTGAAGATGTGCTCTTTGTCGGTGGCAGACGGGTCGACGTACCCCGTGTGCGAGTGCAGGAAGGAGGCGAGGCCTTGTAGCTGTACATCCCGTCGGGGACAGTCAAAGTTTTCCAGGCCTCGCCCTTTTTCCGCCATTTCAGCAGGTTGTTGTTGTATCGCGCCGCCACGTTGTGCCAAGAGTAAGTCATCGTGATGAGTTTCTTGAAGGCGACTTTGTGTTGCCGGTTGGGGTCGAGGAAAACGCGCTCGGAGAAGAAGATCTTGAAATCTTGGGTCGGCTGGTCGCTGCGCCCCGGTTGCAGCTTCGCGAGCCTGGAGTTGAGCAGCAGGTGCTCGTTGTTCATCGTATGTAATCGTGGAAAATTTTCTGCGCTTGCGCCTCGGTCAAAATGCCACGACGGGTAAGTTCGGAAAGCAGCTTTTCGATGTCTCGCCGGAGTTTGGAGGACGAGTTTCCGGCCAGGAGCGAGCCAAACATCACGTACAAATCGTTGACCATTGCCTCGAAGTCCCCGGGGTGGGATGCCCCGCTTCCCTCCATCCATTCTTCGCCCCAGTCTTCGTCATCTTCATCGTCATCACCAGCAACGGCGGATCTGCGGGAAGAAATTTGCTCGTAAACCTTTTCCAAGGGCGATGGCTCGCGGGCAGGTCGTTTTCGTGTGGGGCTTTTTTTCAACCTTTTTCTCCCCTCTCGAAGCTGACCTTCCGACGGTGTCCTGATGGGCAGCGGCAGCGGTCGGTCGACTTCTCTTCCGGCGAGAATCGCGTCTCTCTGCCTTTTGATGTCCGCCAAAGACCAACCTTCGTATCTTCCGCTCTTCACCTTTTCTTGGGCGCTTCTCTCCATTTGTGTGATCATGCTGCTGAGCGACCGCAAATCGTTCGATTCGTTGTACTTTTTGAGGAACTTCGTCGCCTCGGGCTTCTCCCATGTCTGCCGTGGGATCTCATCCACGACAGGTGGAGTTTCCTCATCCACAATGGGTGGAGGGGGTGGATGGAGCTCTTCGTCTTCGTCGTCGTCGTCGACAGACGAAGGAGGCGGGGTTGGTGGTGGTGTTTCAGCCTCCGGTTGGAAATCTTCCCAGTCGAAGGGGTTGATTCGGTCGAACTCGTCCATTGCATAGTTCGGCCCTTCTTCTTGGGGGACTGGCTCGGGAATTCCCGCCTTGCGGGGGTCGTCCAACCGTTTCGTGATCGGTTTGAAAAGTTTCTCCGCGGTTGCTTTCCCATCGCTTCGGTGATCTTGTGTTTCTTGAATGTCTGACGGATTTCTCGTTCCTGTTGTTCGAGATCGGCTTCTGCCGCGGCCCGCGCACGCCACTTCTTCAAAGACATACGGTTTTCGCAAGGGGAAAATATATGGAGAATAAAAATTCCGAACTATGACCCAGGAACCGCGGCAACGAATTGGAAACAGGGGCACCCGTCCATGCCCAAAGACATTTTCCGGATGTTGATTTGTGGGCCCAGCAATTCCGGCAAGACAAAAATGTTGCTGCACATGCGTTACAAGCTGCTGGAGTACGACAAGGTTCTGCTTTTCTCGAAGGACCCTCACCAGAACAAGTACCAGGCGCCTCTGCAAGATTTAGCCAAAAACATCAACCCCCACGTCGGTTACGAAGTCGTCGAGGCGTTCGGGGACGACATCGTTCCGCTCGAGGAGCTGCCGCGCAACAACCAGAAGATCGTCGTGTTCGACGACCTGGTTTGTGAAAAAAACCAAAACGACATAATAAACTATTTTATAAACGGTCGACACCGCAACTACGCTGTGATTTATCTTTCCCAGACCTTTTTCAAATTCCCGAAGAACATCCGCGACAACTGCAGCCATTTCTGCGTCTATTCCGTCCTCCCAAGAGAGAACAGACGGATCGCCGCCGATCTGGGGGTTGATCCTGACCTGCTGGACCGTGCAAC
>JAEMWC010000246.1:222500-272500 GCA_016490735.1 Pachyseris speciosa | reverse complement strand
TTTTTTCCGCGTCTCCCGTGTGACGCGCCTCTGTTACTTGCTCAACAAACCAGGTGAATATTTTCTTCGGTTGATAGTCGATTGTCCGGTATATCGCTTTGATTTCCGCGCCATGGGCAAGATACCACTGCAGAAGCGGAGGATACACCAACATCTTTTTCGCCGAAACGCACCCAACAGCTTCTGCCCGTCGCCTCGGGTTCTTCCAGTCTTTTGCAAATAATCCCACATATGCTGCGGCACGGTCTCTGCAGGAACTTGTTTGTTCACGAAGAAAGGGGGCATTTCTTCGAACTTTGGCCACAAACGTTGGGGAATCTCGATGTCGACCTCCGCAAACTCAAACCATGTGCCGTTTTTGACGCGTTCTGTGAAACCTAGGTAGGTAGGTAGGTAGGTAGGTATACTTTATTTTAAATCAAGAAACACGCTAGCCCCAACAACACTTAGCTGGTTTCCATGGAGGGCGTGTTTATACGGACATAAAAATGAAACTAAAGCTAATACTACGAGTTAATAATATGATAAATCTAAAACTACGAAAATTTAGCTAAGAACGAGAACTAACAGTTATAAACTAAATATTAAAAAGTATTAGGATAGCTAGGACATAACTAACACAAGACTATATTAATAGCATGACATGACCCAATTACGTTTTGATATATTTATTAAATGAATATAGCGATTCCGCTAGTTTTGCTTCATTTGGGAGTTGGTTCCAAAGCATCGCGCCGCTGTATTTGAAACTTCTTTTTAGAAACTCTCTCTTCGGTTTAGGAAATGTCAGATCTGTAGCACTATTTCTAAGATGGTAATTAGTCTGATCAACATTCCTTCTACCAAAAGAGTTCCTGAGGTCGGGCGCATTGTCGTCATTTAGTATTTTAAACATCAATGTTGATTTGGCCCGGAGCCGCCTCACATCAAGTGTGTCCCAAGAGAGGGTCTCGATTATTTCAGCGGAACGAATATCATAACTGGCACCAGTAAGAACTCTAGCAGCGCGAGATTGAAATCTTTGTAACTTATCTTTTAGTAATTTGCCGCAGTGTCCCAAAGAGGGGAACAATATTCAAAATAAGGCTGTACTAGGCTCTTATAAACCTTTTCAAGCGTATTTACAGGAACAAAGGGCTTGATACGTCTCATCGCTCCAATGCCCGCACTGGCCTTCTTACAAATCATGTCGATATGACTATCCCAACTAAGTCTTTCATCTATCTGAACCCCTAGGCATTTATGTGTACCAGTTCGAGTTATGGGTGTATTATTTACTACAACTGGTTGTTCGGTATTCTTATTGTTCAAATTATATGAAGAGCCAATAAACATCAATTTAGACTTAGAGGGGTGCATGAAGTTTATTTGCTATAAGCCAGTGCGGACATGAGCGAGGTCAGAATTTAGTTTAATGACAAGTTCGTTGGCATCGTAAGAGGATGAGAAGATCTGGGTATCATCTGGATACATACATGGAGTACTTGATCTTAAACACTCAGGCAGGTCGTTAATATAATAAGAACAACAATGGACCCACGATTGAGCCCTGAGGCACGCCACAGGTGATTGTTTTCTTGGATGAGAGTTGTCCCTTAATACTGCATTGCTGCTCTCTATTTGTCAAATAAGATTCGAACCACTTCATTTCTATGCTAGAGATACCAAAACGTTTCTTCATCTTATTTAAAAGAATGTCATGATTTATTGAATCAAATGCCTTTTTAATATCAAGAAAAATAACACCATTCAATTTCCCAGTATCCATATTTTCAAGCCATTCATGACACATTTGGATGAGAGCCGTTACCGTGGAGTGCTTCGGACGAAATCCAGATTGAAATTTGGACAACAAGCAGTTTTCAGGCAGGTAACCATAAACCTGGCACCGTCTGGAAGGCCAACAACCCTGGGTACCACACAATCCGACCCTTTCCGCATGGCATGTCTTTGAGCATGGTTGAGAGGTACAGGACGTTGGCGTCGTAGCCGAGGATTTTCCGGCAAGGCTTCGGGTTGGCAATCTTGTGGGAGTGAATCTTTGTGACGCCAACTTCGTGGTACCGCTTGAACACAAGGCTTGGCCCGCCGACGACCGCACCTTTCAACATCTTGTACTCTTCCTCGTTGGGAGTCCACAACTCTGCGCCCCGCTCAATCGAGCCTCGAAGCAAATAACGAAGGGAAACACTTGGAATTGACACGGCGTCTTTGAGGATGTCAATTCCTTTCTCGGTGTAGAAAGCGCGCATTTTTTCCAACGCTTCCAACCCAGGGGCAACATCCAAGTCATTATAGTAGCGCAACCAATCTGCAAAGGTACGCATTCCTTTTTCCTTGAAAATTTGTTTGCATTGCCTGAATTCTTTCATTGTGAGGGGGAATCTCTCTCCCAACTTTGTGTACCAAAAGAAGTAATCGGGGAGCCCAGGAAAATCCAATTTCTGGGAGGAATCAAACCACTCGTATGGCAACCACGATTTGTTTGTTGTGCAGTCGTAAGCTTTCACCCATTTGTCGAAACTCGTTCCTGGGCCGAGATAGTTGATAATGTCAAGGAAACAACGATTTTGTCGGCGGTCTGGCTTATCTCTCCCACAAAATACTTTTTGATCAGATTAAGATCGTATCGCCCTGAGTTGAAAACGAGGACTGGCACTTTGTCACACCATTCTTCAATGGGTTTGCGGCGTTTGTTCGGAATGAAATCAATGTCTTCTGGCATAAACTCTGCTCGAACCCTTTCCCGGATGTTATTTGCCCGTCGTTCCAACTCTTCCACGAACTTGCGGATCAACTCTTTCGGTTCTCTCTCACAGATGTGTGTTGCGGTTCGCTCAAGTGTATCCCCGATGGATACGGAGATTGGCACGTGCGCGTTTTCGAACACCAACGAGCTGGTTGGTTCTTTGCGGTAACTGCTGTCACCAAATGCCTCGAAATCGTACAAGATGGCGTGTGGGAAGGATTTCGTGAAAGTCTTTGGTTTGGTGCTTTCATCGCGTCCAACTTCACGCCCCCATGCTTCTACAACATTAAACCCAGCCTCACGAAGCACTCTTGTTCTCTTCATGGTGTCTTGAAATAGCTCTTCGCGGGTTGTCATCACTCTTTCTTTGGTCTTCTTGTTTTTGAGATTCGTGATGACGAGTTCGTTTCGGTCAGGCAAACATCTTGGGCATCCGTGGAAATAACAGCCGTGATATTGAAAAACTGTTTTCGAAGCGGGGGTGAAACCCATCCACAGGAGCCCCGGCTACCCACGTTTCTCCCCCATGCCCGCACATTGCGTGGTGAATATGAATCCCCTGATGTGCTTCTCTTTCGAGCCAATTGGTTGGCGCTGCGTAAATAACTTTATCGGGGAAGAAAGCTATTTCGAAACTTGTTCGTTTTGCTTCCACTTTTGTGTTTGGGCATATTATTCTTGTTTCGCCTTTGGAACATGTTTGATAGTGCCGCTGAAGATTGGAGGATTTTGTGAATCTTTGTTTACAACGAACACATGCAAACAATCCCTCCAACTTATCAATGTCTTTGATAGGAAACGCGTGTCCTCCATACACCCCAATCGTCAGAATGTTTTTTATCTTTTCTGGCGCATTTCGGATGAAATGCCAAACAATACCGTGAGGTGTCTGCTCTGGCTCGTACACACGGATGCCCAACCACTCGTTGAAAGGTTTTGCTCTGTTGAGATACTGTTCAACTTTATCCAATTCATCCAGCGATGTTCTTGGGCAATCTGGGAAATGTGCCAATTGTGGAACAACAAAGAAACCTCGCGCAAGCTGCAGTGCTGCTTCTTTGGAACGGCCTATTCTTGTCCCTTCATTAACAACAATGCAGCGCCATAAACAAAGATTGTCGCGGAAAGTGTCCATCGCCGCCACTGCTCGCCCTCGAGCGGCATGTGCTCGATTTTGCAACCAAACGGGTAACGGACCTGTTCCCAACAACGGTGCATGGTCCATCACAAATTTTACATCAACGCTTTCAAAACCATCAAAACGCCATTTCGTGGTGGGTCTCTCAACATTCACGAGATTCAGCCTCGCCTCTTCTTGTTGGTGTAACCATGCCTCCGCCTCATGAATTCTTCGGATCCAAGGGGAACCAAGTCGCGGGTTTGTGTATCTCAAGATCGCATCGCCGTTTTCAGTGTTTACCAACCAATACGCATATGTATGCCTTGCATAAAACGTGGTTCGCACTTTCTCTTTGATGACCTTCATGAATGCAAGTGTCAAGTCCTGATACAACTTTTCAGTTATTCTCCAAGTAGCATATCTCCGCCCTTCTTTTGTTACACCGGCGAAGAGGGGCTGGGTAATTCTCGAACAAGGTTTCTCCTGGCGGGGTTCAAACTATGACGTTGTGTTTCCAATTGTCGCCCTGTGATTGGCTCTCTTTCTGCAAGGGGCGGCTCCGCAAGCTCCGCGAAAACCCTTTCCAAAAACGCTTCATCTTGAGGATTCACAGAATAATTCGTTGCAGGATCATTCGTGAAAGTTGGTTGGTTTGGTTGATTAACAAGATTTTCTCGTGGTCTACGTGGAGCAGGAATAGGGGGTCTCTTTTGTCGATGTGCTGGCACCGGTCTTTTCCTTCGTAGTGCCGGCACCAAATACGGTGTCGAGATATTCAAGGATTGCGGCCTCGTCGTATTGAGGAACGAAGTAACGAGAGATAAAATGTGACACAGGTGGCATTTGACTGACTCTTGATATACTACTCTCGACACTTATAAAAAATATCTGAAATGGGAATTCACAATCTTCCATGTCGCCGTTACGCAAGAAAGTCCTAGAATTTCTTTGGGCCACAAACGCGAACATTACAGACCGTGAGAGCAATTGAAATCAAATAGCGTTATCCAGGTCGCGCTAACAAAGTGAGTAGGAAAATGTGGAATAGATTGCAAGAAATGGAGTCGAAGTTTGCTGCCAACTTAGACTTTTAACTTCAAGAGGATTTTTTGTCTTAGAAACTGCAACACAAAGTTGCATATTGTTTGGTGTTGTCCTAGGGCGTTCTACGCCAACATTTTTGGCTTGCAATAGAATAATTAACAACTATTCACCAAAGTGGAGGTGGCTAGGGGTGGATATCCACCGCTAGCCACCGACACTGAGGTGAATAGTTGTTTTAGTATATACTAAAACAGTGAGATAATACACACAACACAAAAGTGATTTTAATTCATATATTCCAGCAACGATTGCAATATTTTCCAAGCGCGCAAAGGACAGGAACAACAAGCCGCCCGTTTTCTCGCTGACAGATAAAATTCTGAAGGCATTTGTTTAGTTCTGGTGGCGACATTTCTTCAAATGAAGTTGCAAACTCTCTCTGTATCTGAAACCATTCTGTAAAAAATATCATTCAACTTTGGTTTTCAAGTGAACAAGATTAATTTGCATTTGTAAATAAAACCTTTCTCATTTGTTTTTATCGATAAACTCCGGGTTAAAAACATAAACCATTACCTTTAAACACGGCCAAACCAAGTTTAGTCGCTTTCTTTGTGTTTTCAGGGACTGCTTCGTCGTTAATTTGGATGATTTCTTCGCTTATCACGGATGCAAACCGGGACGCCATTTTTTCGAAATTCACACAAGGGAGCACGAAACTCGCGAGTTGCTCGGAGTAAGTAGCAAAGGATATTCGGAGTTTGACTAGCCAATTAGAGCGCGCCTTCAACGCTATCCACTGTTTTAGCATATACTAAACTGTCATATCCACGAAAATTGGGAATTTTGGGGTGGCTAAGTCTAAAAACTTGAGCATTTGGCAATAACAATGGCTCATTTCAACCATAGACCAGGATTTGTAAAAATTGACCACTTTTGAGTATTGCGCAGACTGGAACCGCGTTCAATTTCATTCTCGACCCATTCTCAACCCCAGACCTCTTCTCGGGCTCCGCGCCTCGAAGGCTCTGGGAAACTCCATAGTGGTCGTAGCCAAAATCTTGTTATAGAGACTTCAAAGCGCATGCTCGACTAACCAAATCCTAAATGGCGTCGCTGTTTAAAATAGTCCTTGCATTATGCCTTAACAAAAGGTGGTAAAGACTCTAAATTTCGCTTACTGCACCTTTCAATAACACGCGAACTCTTCTGAAGTTCAAATCTCAACCGACAACTGCGGTTTTCGCTGCCGTAAATCAAATTTTCAGCGGCTTTCGACTGCTACTGAGAAGCATGGCGGCTAAGTCCGTTGATTTCCTTTACGTTTCTCAGGATAATCGATCGCATAGTTTCAGTTATTTGAGGAGCTATCCATCGAAACTTCTCGACTCAAAAGAAACGTAGGTAGCCGACAATGAAGATTACGATCAAGTTAGGTAATTCACCGAATCTTGTCTTACGTGGTTTTCTGGATTTTATATTTTCATTTGTTTTAGTGAGAAGTAGCACGGTACTTGGAAGTAAAAGCAAAGAGATAAACAGATAAAGAATACGCGAATTTTAAGTCTAAACTGAACCTCGTATTTAGTACACATGAAACTTCAATACTTTTCAATGCAAATGGTTTTTTCGTCCCGGAGTGTGTTCGGAAAGTTTTATTAATGGAAGCCAAAACGCGGTTTGGCGGTTGGCGTTTGAAGATGAGAGAGAAGAAATCAATTATATTGAAGCTGTTGTTTGTTGAAGGAAAGACGTTTTAGGGCTCATGTTTGTTTTGTGAACTTTTTTTCGAAGATAGTTAGCGCGTACCGAGTTGGCCAATCAGAAGCAATTTCATTGCTTCAACTGATAACCAATCAGAGCTGGAGGCCTGCGTAGAGTTACCCAAAACTCTTCCCGCCGTCACACCATTAGACATGCGCAAAAAGGAAGAGCTCTGGGGTCGAGAATGCGTTCAATTAATTAACTGGACGCCATATTTTGTTTTTCCCGTCTTGTCTTGAACATGAGTATACATTGCCTTGTGTTCTCCTGAAATTGTAGTCATTTTTAAATTTTAGTCAGGGGTCACTTTCCTCATACATATAAGTTTTACTTGTCATCGTTTTTTTCTTTATAAGAGGCTGACAGAAGTTTAAAAAAGCTGGCTATCGAGTGGCTATCGATGGCCTCTTGTGATTCTGCGATTTCAGAGTATTATATGTGTATATGACACAATTTTTTTTCCTTTTTTTCGTACACTGATGTGTATAATAAATGAATGCTTTTTCAAAAATGACGAAAAAAAATTTTTTCTACCATTTTTCAGGGCAGAAGTACACTCAATTTCTATACAAAATTGTCCCGGGGACTGGGGCGAGAATTGCGCCAATAATTCTACCCGTGACGTCACAAAGTTTGATAACACTGTCGGCTCATCAAAGATCTTCGTTCTTTGGAGTGGATTTTTTATCATAGTCGATCTGTTCCGTTTAAATTTCGCAAATGTCTAGTGATTCGGAAAGCAGCGAAGCTCCCAGTTTCGTGGAAAGCACGGACGAGAGCGAAGAAGAGTGGATAGAAAGCGAGATAGCACCGTATCAAGACGAGCCACTCGCAGATATTTCTGAAGATGAAATTACTCGTGGCGATGATGAAGGACAAGACCTCGATGGACTAACTCCAGCGGTTTTGGAGGCGAGATACGACAGAACTGTGAGCGTGGAGTCTTGGTTAGTAGCATTATGCGAACACGTTTTCTTTCTGAAAGACGATTGTTTTCTGACAGCCATATGAATCATGGAAGTTACAAGATGCTCACAGTATTGTTCAATGTCTATCAGGTGCCGATGTAATTCCTGTAAGACCGACACATTAGTTGGATCACTCGAGTTTCGCTGCTGCAGAGAAGTAACTAGTTCATCAGGAAAGATGGTTTTCGATGGGTCGATCGAAAGTATCAAGTGTATTACGGAACACGAGGACTATGGCGCCGTGACCAATCGAGCAGTTCTCCTCCAAGTGGGCCCTTTATTGAGGAACAAGGATGGCGGGACTTATCGCCGCCGCGGAGGAGTGTCAGAAAACGAGTGAGTATAACATCAACTTCAGGTTTTTAAACTGTTATTTCACGTATTTGTATTGTTCAGTTCATGCCTGTTGTGATTTCCCTCTGCCTCGCGAATTTTTTGCTCACGTCTTCGTGATGAGTTTGTTTCCTCTGACGTCCGCACGGTGTTTGTAACATTTCAACATACAACTCTGAAAGTGTGAAGTGTTTAGCTTAGCATTTTATCATATACCGGTGCGTGAACTGCGCATAAAAAGTTTTCTACGTGAGACTCTCAGTGATGCAAAATAAAACGTAGCAGTTAAAAAAAGGCTTGAACTGGATGACCCTGCAAAGCACCGTGAATGCATTTGTACAGGGTTAGCCTCCATGTGAAGTGAATATATTCACAAATTCCAGCGAAATGACCTGTTTACAGCTCTGGCTATTGTTTAACTTTCAAATTTGTGTCACCTTCCCGCCAGTATTTGTGAATATTTTACTTAAGGTCAAGGCTAACCCTGTACATGTACAGTATGTATGCATTCTCAATGCTTTCATTCAGCTGTCATGGCAAACTCAAAAGTGGACTATACTGGTGTAGTGCTCTAATACCAATTAAACGAAATTCAAACCAGTGAACATTTTTATTTGGTTTATTGTAGGTACATTAGAGCAGTTGCATACCGATGGACCACACGGTGGCTTTGTGGCTACATGGGTTGGGATAACACCAGACCACTGCCAGCCTGTGTTTATCACAACATAAGAACAAAGTATCAGTCATGACAGTCAACAGGATATACCACTTCTATAGACAGAGAATGACCTCTAGAACAAGAACATGTAGTTGATTTATTTATATTGAAAAGTGCATTTAGTTCATGTGGTTTTGAGATCATCTACATGTACATCCACTGTTCATTCATTGTTTTGATTTGCAAAAATACATGTACACTGTGAGAATCATCAATGGAGTACTCTGTCTCAATAATGTGATGACTCTATAAACATGGTAGAAACATTTACAAAATGTATAATGGAGACAGCCGAGGTTTTTCCCTGTATTTGATAATTGGAAATTGACTGTTGTGTTTAAATGATATCACATCAAGAAAAAATCTTAACAGTTGTATGAATGGCTTTGATTTCCACTGCCTGGACCTTCACACAATTATTTTTTGCATTAAGTTTCATGAGCACGCAATGGTTTTTTAACACTGAACAGTTATAAGGTCTCCTTTTGCTGCTACTCGCTTTACTGGCACTCTGCAAAGTGGACTGTTCTTGCTGTAAAGTTGATTGCTGTTCTTCTGCAGAATAAACAAAATCAGTTCATTGTAGAACAGAACAAAACAGGTTCATTAACATTTCCTTCTTGACATATTTTTCGTAATTTCTAAATATATTAATTCTCCATTGTGTATTTTCAGATTCTTACTTTAATGTTGTATTTGAAAGAGGAATAATATTATATATAAACATTAAAGGAAATGTCTTGAGGCTAATTTGACAGCGAGGTTTTCGAGTTAGACTCTAGTCAGTTTAAGTTACGTTTGTTTTCCGTATCTTCTAAAAAAGAAATAAAAAAGCAGCAGCTATGCAAAGCAAAAAGACTGAAAGTGGCCAATTGCCACAGCAGAGTGAACATCAAGCAAAAAGCAGAAGAATGTACAGTGTAAATAAATTTAAGTTGATTGGATCAAGAGAAACTTTGTTGGGTTAACAAATTTAATATTGTGTGACTCTCCCCTTGAAACATTGTCTAGACACGTGTTTGAATTCAGAGGGTAGATCTTGCCAAAGAGTTACTGTCATTGCACAAATAGTTTGTCAACCAATGTTTGTGTGAAAACAAGGTTTGCAAAAATGTAACAATATAGGACTTAGTGGTAACAGGTGCAACAGCCAAGGATCATTAAAATAATTCCCTGTTACAAGCAAAGACTAGTACATATGTTACACAAAAAAATATATTGAAAACCAACCAGGTGGAAATAGTGTTGTTTTCTTCATTTGCTTTTTTGCATTGTAGCCCTTTATAGCTTCCTCTTTGTTCAATCTCTCTGGGAACTGGCGGTTGAGAGGCTCAGGTGCCTTTGCAGCCCATCTAGCTAGGATTTCCTTCAGTTTTGACTTAGGGAGGGTAAACAGAAGTTTTTTTAAGGAGTCAACATAACCTGAAAGACAAGGATTGAAATTACTTGTCACTGATTCAAGTTCATTAAAGGACACTCAATAATTTTGCCATATTTTCTTGCTTCCACTCCCCCCCCCCAAAAAAACAACAAACATGACTTTTTTTGAATAATTATGAATGATTGAACAAGGGTAATTACCTCTCACGTTTCCAAAGGTAATACCTTATCACTAATAATGGTCAGATCTTCCTTTGCATGAAATGTACTACAAAGATTTGCAGACAAAATTACCATCTCCACTTAAATTTGCCTTTGGAGTTAATAAATCAGCCTTTACACACCGTATATTGACATCAGTCATCCCTCAATAAAAAAGTTGACTTTGATGGGGGTGAAAACAGTATTAAGGTGAGTTTGTACTACTGCAATGTTTTAATGAATTCAATCCAGCATTTTTTATCAAAACTATGAACATGTGCAGCTCCAGTTATAGTAGCATGAAATAAGTCGACCTACCATAGGTAGGTGGGCATGCCACCTCTCGAACAACCTCTTCTCCCATTTTGAATTTGGGTAGGTTACCCGTATGTATTCCTTCCCTTGCTTTGATGTTTGTGTTTCCCTGTGTATGTTCTCGTTAAAATGTAAGCTTGCCAACACATGCCTGCAAATATATGACAAAGGTGAGGTACATGGTCATTCAATCTAAATCTGTACAATAGTAGAAAGGATAAGTGAGTACTGCATACTAAGCAGAAATTTTTAAATAATGTGATTCAAGTTGCACCCCGCATTATTTTGGAGAATTGTCTTGGTCCTGACACATACCCTAACTCATTTAGTTTAGCACTTACACCTGATATAAATGATTTTTCGTCCCAACAGTGTCATTAATAATAGGGTTTCACTGCATCTCAAATAGACCACAAACCTGCAAATAGATCCTAGCCAAGAATAGTGCTGTTCCACACAAAGTAATTAGCATCTCCTTGTTCCTGATCATTACTCTCTTCCTTTTCTGATGCTGTTTCAACAACTTTCTGCTAAAACAAGCAAAAAGAAAGGATTGTAATGTACAACATACTTTGCAGATCTATGTGTAACTGATGAGGATGAAGAATGGTTATAATAATACTGCCTCTTGTTGTACCTTTACCTCTGACAAGAACACAGTGTTCAAACTGACTACACTATTATCACACACACACACACACACACACACACACACACACACACACACACACACAGACACACACACACATGTAGAACTTTTGGTAAACAACTACTATTCTACTCTACAATATTATGATAATATTATCTTCCACTCACACTTTGGAGCTCTTTAACATGCTGTTTCAGCTCAGCGACTCTTCTTTGCAGACGCCGTTTAGTCTTCTGCAGACTTCTGCATTTTGATTTATGTTCACACTCAGCACCACAAGAGTTGGAGCCCACAGGTGTTTCAACTGGAGATGGAGTGTGCACAGGATTGCTGATTGGAGTACTGTTTGTACTGATTGTTCCAGATGCAGTGGCAGTTGTATTGATGGTGGTGGTTGTGTCAGTAATGGTGGCAGTGGTGTTTAGAACATAAGTGGTGGGAGTAGTGATTGGAGATGACACGTCAGCTTCAAATGTGGTGGTATTGGTGTTGGTCATCGAGATTGTATCAGCAGGAATATGTGTCTCTGTATAATCATCTGGCACAATGATTTCTGTAGCAGCATCGACTCGCCTTTTCTTCTTAGGTGCAGATTCTCTGTGCTCAGTAAAGGCATCTCTCTTCAGCTGTATAAATACACATAACACGTCCTAAATATTTTAGCATACACCTGCATTTCCTTGTCATTTGAGTATCAATGGCATCTCCTGACTATTGTTATTGCGATAAAGAAATGAGCGACTGGGAAACATGACAGAATCATCAGGTGCAGATCGAAATACAGTTCATGCACGTTTACCGCATGAATTTCACAAAAGTTCATACTGTTACTAAATATAAAAGTCAACGAAGCTTCACCTTCGGCTGCTAAGGTTTCAGCAACGGTCGTTATAACAGGTAAACCCAAAGCTTTCCACATACGATTGAGAATAAAAATTAGTGATAAAAATTGTGAATGACGTTTCGATGAATCGTTCATCATTTTCAAATTCGTAAAAACTAAAAGTCAAATTTTTACGAATTTGAAAATGATGAACGATTCATCGAAACGTCATTCACAATTTTTATCACTAATTTTTATTTCCACATACGGTAAGCTATAATAAATGTGGTAAGTCTTAGTATCGGAGAAAATGTTTACTTACTTGTCGCTTTGATCGTTCACTTAATTGCACTTCGGGAGCTTCAGGTAGGACGGTGTCCCTTGTCGGAACGGAACCTTTGATTAGGTCTCTTTTTTTCTTAAAGCCCAACTTCCATGCCAGATCGTTTTGGAAGCAAGTGCTCTCGAAATGAGCAGAACATAAAGCGGCATGTTGGCTGACTGGTTCGGCGAAATCCACGCGATGCCTCTGGACAAATTTAATCCATTTCGCTCTCAATGTTGGTTCTGTGGGGAAGTTAAACATCGATATACCCGGTGTATAACTGGTATTTTTACAACTTTCACCATTCGGCGCTCCGGCTTTACAATATCGACCTCCAGGCTTCAAGGCTTTCAGCTCACTTTCCGCCATTTTGTCGAGTTCATCAAACTAACTGACGTCACGCATAGAGATCACATGATCTTTTGGCCGCGCGATCTCTGGGACAATTTTGAAGTCAAACTCCCGCGTATTTTGAATGAAAAAAAAAATGGTTTCAAGATCTTTTCTGCACCTAAAAGCTTTAAAACCCTCTCTCTAACAACATAAACTAACAAAATCAGCGGGGAAAAAAAGTGTCATATACACTTTAAATCATGTTTTTGAACTATTTTATTCCACACTAGCAGACAAAATGCCAAATTCGGGGACAAATTTTGTCGTAACAATTTTTGTCTCGTCCATGGTATCAGCTTTCAAAAAATCAAAGCCGCGAGATTACTTGTCGCATGCCTCTTTCTTTTAAATCTCGCTCAGATTGCAGCGATAGTGTGGTTATCAATAAGGCATCAATGTCTTCGAAATTATGTGGCCTTGTTGACGATAAATACTGTAGAAGACACGTCCAACCAACCCTTACTTTTGGAAGTTTCCAAGACCAAACCAGTCTTGGTTTAAGATCCATTACAATGACCGAAGGATTTCCCGCGGATTATTTCAGAAAACAACTGCAAATGAACCGATGTACCTTCGATTGCGGCCTGCTCTAACACTTGAAAATACAAGATTGCATGACAGCATTGCTGCAGAAAAGTACTCGCGCTTGGTTTGTATACCATTTATGACAAATGACTGACAAGTTTAACACAATTTTGTTTATTTAAACGATTTTGTCCGGTTTTTACCCGGGACAAATTTTGTCGGCGGTGTGTTTGAAGATTTGTCCGCTTCGGCCAAAATTTGTTCGGTCGCGACAAACCATCCGCACTTATAAAGCGTTGGTGATGACAGAAAATTTGTCTAAATAAACAAGTTTTTTTGCTAGTGCAGATAGGGCAACAGGATCGGCAACCATTATGGGTTGAATTGCTTTAAGCTGGGACTCAATTGGAATTGTTGTCAAATGCAAGTGGAAGATTTCTCAAGTAATGTTCGATTAGCGTGTAAGGCCCGGTTCATACGTCGCATTTCTGCCGTGTCGAATGCAATTGAGACAATAGATAATGACTGGGAGGCAAATCATCTCATTATCTATTGTCTCAATTGCATTCGACACGGCAGAAATGCGACGTATGAACCGGGCCTAACATATAAAAGATTAGATTAGTGCACAGGAACTAAAGTGCTTTTTTGCCGAGTACTTTTAGCGGCCAGTTCTCTTTCACCGAAACCTCATGGAAAAGCTTCTGAGTTTTCCTGTGTGTTTACTTCGTATAGCAAATAAATTCATTTCCGCGATTAAGTCCTCGCAAAAGCTCAGCAAAGGCAGGTCACGAGCATTCCTAAAAGTCTCCATGATGTAAACTCGAATTAAAATAAGTTCTACTCCTTGTTTACATGGAACTTCTTAACCAAAGTTCCCGCCTCTGGAATGCCGTGCTCTCGCCAGGCCCTCGTATGCCACGACGCTGTATTTTAGGACGCCGTCTTCAAATCTTAAGGTCCCTAACATGTTTGCAATATGACGTCCATAAAGTATTGGATTTCGTACTTAGCCGATACACAACCATGTGTGGCAAGGGGCATAAGCTGTGTTTCTTAGCTTATGGCTAATAGTCAGGTGGCTTAATGACCTGATCGTGACAAGAGTGATAAAAGCATGAAATTTGGCACACAACTTGCTTGTACCCTACCAAATGATATTAGAAGGGGTGCCCACGTCAGTCTGCTCACGCTTCCATTTTAAGGAGATTTTAGTTTTTGACCAAAATCAGCAAGATTTGGGAGCCTGTGATACGATTTTCAACAGTTATTTTACCACATTTAAAACGAATGTTGCATTTGTATCTTGATTTGATCACAATTTAATGTACTTTGCTATTTTATTACAGACTGCATTTAAAATAGCGTCGAAAAGGCCACATTACAGTACTAGTACCAAGTCTTCGCTCGGCCGATAGCAGCAGCAGAAGAAATCGTAGGAGAAACGCAGAAAAAATGCGTTTAAATTGGCCGCGTCCTTTCGTACATTAAATCTGATGTTATTAGGAATGCTTATGTTCTTTACAAAAACCCTCACAAATGCCCCTCGCTCCTAAGAGTTGTTCTCTTGGCAGTCACATTTACACAATGGCGTGCACGTTGGCAGCGTTAGCAGCGCCCTTTGCAAGTGCACTTGATGATTAGGCCAGGATGCAGTGAAGAACATCAGAAATGACAAACGCGTTGTTAACATTTAGATTTGTGTCACCGCAGTTTGTGTAATATTTCTTCTTAAACTCATATGGCCTAGACTAAAGAGCATTTAAGATCCAAACAACCCGAAGAACCATGAGAATCACGAGGCAGGCCGAGTAGCTGAGAAAACCTTCCATCGGCAAGGGATAAACCTTTGTGATGTGGTGATCATGAGAGGAACCGGGAATTTCGTTTCTTGACGACTTCCCTGAATTAGTCATTCTTGATAGCAAGGACTATGCAGATATCAGAGTAGTTGAAACAGTCAAGAAACTGAAATCTGGTCATATTAGGAATCAGTGGCACCCACCAAGCCAAATCAACCAAAAGCTGTAGAAAGGCAATGATGGACAAAAGTGAATGAATACGTGAGTGATCATGGCAGTTATTAACACTATTAAGCAGTAGTGAAAATAAATCCTAAAAACATTCAGGCTTGTACGGGATTCGAATGCACGACCTCTGCGATACCGGTGCAGTGCTCTACCAACTGAGCTAACAAGCCAACTGGGAGCTGGTCATTTAGTTGGTTCGTAATATACCGTGAGTGGTGAATATATGAGAATGAATATATGAAAATCATATATTTGAACTGCGGATTAATGAATGAATGTGTGAGTGATCATGGCAGTTATGAACAGTACTTAAACAATAGTTAAAATAAAGCCTGAAAAAAATTCAGGCTTGTACGGGATTCGAACCCACGACCTCTGCGATACCGGTGCAGTGCTCTACCAACTGAGCTAACAAGCCAACTGCCAACATGGACAAAAGTGGTGACAAATTTGAGCAAAATAATCGCTTTCTATCAGCGTCCTCCCGTAATTGAAAGAACCTCTTTTTATCGACAGCTAAAACCCCTCTCTCCCTTTTCAATGTTGAAATACGCTCCATGGATACTGGCACATGGTGGGGGTCGAAATGTGAGAACTTGAGATTGGAAAACTCACGCGTTTAACGAGCAAGTTTTTTATTAGGGGAGTGTATCAACTACTTTATATGTTATAATGTTCCGTCAAGGGGCCATTGAAATTGTGCTACCTTCGACATCAGCTCAGACTTCTTGTCAGGGTCCCGTAAAAACATCATCCAGTTCTTTGCAAACTTCGTTTTTCGTGCTACTTTCCTTCTGACCCCCTGGCTTCTTTTCTCCGTTGGTGCATTAGCACATAAGCACAAGCATAATCATAAGCATAAGCATAAGCATAAGCATAAGTGAAAACAGCAGCGACATGAACATAAGCATAAGCAGAAACAAAAGAACGATCCACTTATTTACCACTTATATGCTGTTTTCACTACTAAAGAGTAACGCACTCGACATAAGCATAAGCACAAGAAAAACAGAACGTGTTCGTTTATCTTGTGTTTACGCTTATGCTTATGTCGAGTGCGTTACTAGTGAAAACAGCATAAGGCAAATAAGTGGATCGTTCTTTTTATGTTTCTGCTTATGCTTATGTTTATGTCGCTGCTGTTTTCACTTGCGCTTATGCTTATGGATATGCTTGTGCTTATGCGCTAGTGAAAATCAGCCTTCAGGCTGTCAGGAATGTATGTGTCCCACACTACACTGGTCCACACGTTTACTTTGATGGAGCTGCTGCTGGAAATGTGGTATGAATACCTTCTCCGCGTATTCATCAAACGTCGAAGCTTCGATATTCTACAAGACTTTGCGGTCAATCTGAGCGAGAGGATCGGTATTACCATGGCTATTTGACTGCAGATATTCCAAGATTTCGGACTTGGCACTTGGAACTGAGGCATAAGTCGCCGAACTCTGACAGTGGAGGTGAAAGGATTGGCCTTCGTGACTGAAGCACCTCTCATGATCTCATATCTGTCACAGCTTTGTGAATTGCTTTGGAGGACTGCGATCTTTCCCCCTTCACTTAAAGTTTCCTTTTTCGGTTCTTTCTGAAGATAAGGAGATTATTCTTCTTTACTGTATTGTGAATTGAACTTGAGCGATCCTTAATAACATCCTTGAAGTACTTCTGGTATTGCTTCTTACCAAGTTTGTCAAGTTTCTTGACTGTTTCAACTACACTGATATCTGCATAGTCCCTACTATCAAGAATGACTAATTCAGGGAAGTAGTCAAGAAACGAATTCCCGGTTCCTCTCATGATCACCACATCACAAAGGTTTATCCCTTGCCGATGGAAGGTTTTCTCAGCTACTCGGCCTGCCTCGTGATTCTGATAGTTCTTCGGGTTGTTTGGATCTTAAATGCTCTTTAGTTTTGGCCATACGAGTTTAAGAAGAAATATTACACAAACTGCGGTGACACAAATCTAAATGTTAACAACGCGTTTGTCATTTCTGATGTTCTTCACTGCATCCTGGCCTAATCATCAAGTGCACTTGCAAAGGGCGCTGCTAACGCTGCCAACGTGCACGCCATTGTGTAAATGTGACTGCCAAGAGAACAACTCTTAGGAGCGAGGGGCATTTGTGAGGGTTTTTGTAAAGAACATAAACATTCCTAATAACATCAGATTTAATGTACGAAAGGACGCGGCCAATTTAAACGCATTTTTTCTGCGTTTCTCCTACGATTTCTTCTGCTGCTGCTATCGGCCGAGCGAAGACTGGGTACTAGTACCGTAATGTGGCCTTTTCGACGCTATTTTAAATGCAGTCTGTAATAAAATAGCAAAGTACATTAAATTGTGATCAAATCAAGATAAAAATGCAACATTCGTTTTAAATGTGGTAAAATAACTGTTGAAAATCGTATCACAGGCTCCCAAATCTTGCTGATTTTGGTCAAAAACTAAAATCTCCTTAAAATGGAAGCGTGAGCAGACTGACGTGGGCACCCCTTCTAATATCATTTGGTAGGGTACAAGCAAGTTGTGTGCCAAATTTCATGCTTTTATCACTCTTGTCACGATCGAGCCTAAATTTTGCGTTAAGCCACCTGACTATAACACGCTTATGACGCAACGAGACAAGGAAGCAGGAGATTGAATCACAACAAAACACAAACCAGGTTCATTACATTTATTACAAGGAAGAATTAAAAACTGTGGAAGAAGTTAAAAATCGTTTTGCTATGACGTACAAACACTCTTTGAGAAAATTCAAGCTCTTCTTGCAGGTCAAAATGCTACTAAACTAAATCAATTTCAATTTGCTAAAATTGATTCTCAAATTTTGTTGTCAAAGGAAATTCATGAACCTGCGATAGAGTGGTTTTCAATTGAATGTCGAACGTAACTAGCGTTTGCTTTAGTTTCGCTTTACTTCGCCCTGTGATTTGTTAGCAAAACTCGCGTTTCTTTCTTAACCAAGCAAAACCGTAAAAAAACAATCGCGACGTGCCCACGCGCATTTGTCGTCGGCTTCATGTAACAGCTTCGAATTCTGATTGGTTCATTGCGCTATTTGCGTCTGTTGTGATTGGTCAGAGTAATTACTTTGGTTTGGTTTTACAACACTCAATTAAAAACCGCTCAATAATAACAAAGAACGGATCAGCCCACCACTTTATTATCTTCCATGCTGATTGATTTGTAATGGTAATAAGACTGAGTGGAGTACAATTCAGGGAGTATCAAATTGGCCGAGCGCGTAGCGCGAGGCTGATACAACTACCCATGAATTGTACAACACGAAGCCCAATTACTAATTAATTGCGTAAATAACAAAAAAGATATAATGTAAAGATATAATGTAAGAGGACATACGCTTTTGCTCAAAAGGTTGTGTGATCAAAATCCAATTAGGAACACATATCTCAATAAAAGTTATTGGACCAGTTAATTTCATCCATGTTTGTTTTCAATCTGAACCTGTCAGCCTGCTCACTTAAGAAATTTTCGTTGATTTTGGTTGGCTAACATGGGCTAGGTAGTTAAAGTTTATTGGCTTATTGCATGAAGTACTTAATTTTTATTGGCTGCTTAACTGTCCGATTTGGCCTTTCCGATTGCAAGTGTTTGTAATCGGACAGGGCAAATCGGACAGTTTGGAAATGAAACAGCCAATTATCAAGCCACAAGTAAGGGCTGTTCAGAACCAATCATATACCAGCATTCAACAGTGTTCCCAGGATATCTCCTCTTGCCGCGAGAAGAGAGACCCTAGGAACGAGGTTGTTCGAGCATTTTGTTACTGGCACGATTAATATGACTTATTGGCCAAGCGTGAGGTCAAGATGGCGGGATATTGGCGAAGTTCGACATAAACACGCAAAAAAAAGAACGAGGCCAATATTCCGCCATCTTGACCAAACAAGCCTGGTCAATAAAGGATTTATTATATGACTCAAAGGACGCTATTAAGAGACAGTAAAACGCGGGACGAACGGTCCATCCCGAGTGGTCAAGATGGCTCCATCTTGACCTTGCGGGTAGCCAATCACAGCAGGAGAATTGATTCATCTTGACCGCTGAAAGAGCCAGTCATATAATGATGATTGATACTGACCTGACAGTGTGCAGAGGCTTTCATACGGTGAGGTCCACTTAGCTTGGCAAAACACCCACATGAATAGAACACAGTTTCGCGAAAGAACTTGGCACAGTTCCTTAACAGATGTTGTTTCCTTTGTATTTAAATCTTGCATATCTAGCTGATTGTTTGAAAACGTGGTCGATGACAATTTCAGCTTTTTCACTCAAACTGGGCTGAAATGATGGTTTTAATGACCACTGATCAATCAGAAAATCACACAAAATATGTCGAACACTTCAGCTGATCATTTTTCTTTTTTTTTAATTCTCTCCCACATGAAATGTCCAATTCGTAAATTGATTTGTAAGAAATTCGTAATCCGTAACAAACTCCTAATGCTGATTTTGGCTTTTGCTTGGAAGAATATTTAGTGGTGAATAAAGTGGTTCAAATTAAATAATAACGCTTCGGACCTCGTCTTAAGACTCAAAAGTAGCTCTTGAATTTAATAACAGAAAGGCTGATTGCAAAAGACATGCACTTTCCCGTAAACCGGATAAAAGCTAAGTACTAAGCATTCAAGATCAGCCGATTTGACGCAGATTATTATTAGCGGCGTTTAAACCTTTCTGAACATTTTCACTTACTCGTAAAACGCATGCATGATCAACTACGACCCTGCTAGTCAACGGGTTATTAACCCTAAAAGTAAAATGTCTATCTTAAACCTTTTTTCTGCCATAGTCAACAGAAAACATAAAAATTGTAGTATGTAATCTCTTCCATTGACTTAATTAAACTAAATTTTTCATAAATTAAAAATTGTAGTAACCGGCTCTTCGAGTTGAATCGATGTTTTCGTCCTGTAGTCCGTTTCACGGCTGGTAGACAACACAGAACTTCTCTTGTGATCCTTGGTAAAATTCTTACAGCAACAGGCTTCTTCAGTTTACTCAGTGTTGTCTTCTTCTACTCGCAGGCCGTTTCAGCAGAACACTTCTCTTTCTAGTTCCTTTTGACTTAATTCGCTCATTTTCCTGTGTATTTTGCATGCTGAATGCGCAATCTGGGGATCACTGGCTTGTCTTTGAGAACTGTTTTCGATCTCTGTAAATACAGGTAGACCATACGTGATTAATGCACATTTGTATCACTGGGAAATTGCTTAGCCTCAGCGGGAGCTGAAGACACGACCTTCCCGGCTTCCGACCAGTAATCAGGAAGGTAGTGCGTTTGAATCCCGCTGGGGTTTAGCAATTTGACTTGCGACAAATTTACTATTCTATGTCCTTATAATGAATGTTTTCCGGCAAAAAACTCGACGGTAGTCAGTCGTTACTTTCATTTGAAAGTGGCACGTACGAGGCAAGTATCGAGAGCGATCTTCAAATGGCTTCACAGCCTTCACTCCACGATCCACTGTCGACCGCGGTTTTCGTATCATGCGTCATGCGCGCCACTTCACTCACTGAAGAAATATGAAGCCAAATATCGCAGTCTATCATCGAGTCAGGAAACTTAATTAAATTATAGGGGAAAACTTTTAAGCTTAAGAAATAAATCATTGCTGGAGCACGGCTTGTCTCTACCTTACAGTCTAACCCTCATTCTTGTGCGACCCATCAAATATTTTTATAGCGCAAGACCGGCTAAAATGCATCACGTGAAGAAATGTGAAACAGACAAACTGAGTCATATTTAACAATCATTCGACTTGCTCGCATTAGATAAGGTTTGCGTTTTCGTATCACGAATAATTTTATTGCATGCATGCATGGTCACAACCTTTTATACGTTAATCCATTTTTTTAAGGAAAGCCAGTTATTAAAACGTGTTGTTGGAATAAGGTTCTTACCTCCATGGGGCGTAATGCTGTCGAATGAATGACGTTTCTCCCCAGGTGCAAGTTTCTTAGAATCTCCTGTATTTTGCGTTTCATTGAGAGAGTTCATTACCATTTCAGGTAAAGAGCGAGTGCTATGAGACTCTGAAGATCTCGAAGTACCTTCAGCCCCTTCTAATCGCTCAGCTTTCATCAAGCGGGATTGTTTTTGAAATGACGGACGATGTGCTTTTTTTCTTAACGCTAATTCACAGCTCTTTGTTCTGTGAAAGCTCGAGTTGGTCGCCCCAGGGCCTGTGTCCAAGGCTTGTTTAACAGTCACTGCTTTTGCTTGTTTTCCTTGTGCCTTGTTTTCTGACAGACAACTGTCTTTAGATTTATCAGTTACTTGGCAGTCGTAGGTGAATGATTTTAAATGTGGCTTTACACCGTGAAATGGTGTTAAATCAGTTCTTTCATGAACGGAAATACTCGTTAATAAAGAGGGTGAAAACCTGTGGGCCGTATTCTGAACTGTTGTGGCCCCGGGCTCTGTACTAGAGTCCACGTCAGCTGGAAAATGTGCAATCTGACGTTCCTGTGTTGTCTTACAATTATCATCCTTTGAGGGTGGGCTTTGACACTGCCTACGATTATCCGGAACACCTTTCCCCATTTCATTCAATTTTGTTTCACTTTTTTCGATCGGAGCTTTGGATATTATCTCTGTTCCATGCTCGATGCCAAGCGGTGGCGGGCGATCAGTGATCAAAGGATTTTCGATCAAAAGCGGTGCCGTTTCCTTTTCCGCTGAGCTATCTTGTTCCATATTGGTGCCACCGAGAGGTACATCCGTCTTTTCTTGTCGGTTAATCGGCAATTCTTGCGGTTTAGGTGCAGATGAATAATAAGGACCTATACAACGAGAGTATATATCAGATGGCTAATAGATGACTTACAGAAGCTCTTGCCATTTAAGTATGTTTTGAAGTTGAAAGCGAATTCATGAGGCCACTTTCGGTTGCACAGTGCAAGCATCAGAGTGCAACGTGATGTAGTCAAGGACCGACCAAGACGGTTCGATTTTTCGATCATACTAAATTACCGTTTACACAGAAAGAATTTCTTGAGTTGAAAATCTCTTTAACAATAAAATCCTGAAGCCCGTGGGTTTCAATTCGCACCATCCCCTTGCATGTTAGGATCCCCAAAACACACCCATTTCGATACTAGTTACAAACTTGTATCCTGCTGCAATTTTCGCCTTTCTTATTTTACTTTCATTTTTCTGTCATCGCGTCTGCTTTGTACCTCGCTGGAAGTATAGGAAAGTTTACCTGTTGGTACATCTGACGTGCAGCCCGCATTCGTCGTAGCCTGCTGTCCTCCACGTGACAGCCCTGCTTGGTTTGCCTCCACCTCATCTTTGAAAGAAATGCGTTTCCTCTCTAACCGAGGCCGTATTCTGGTTCCGTCGACTCTGGTGATGTTATGGATTCCACCAGCTTGGTTAGCACTCATTTCACAAGTGGCGTTTATCACCCCTCCTTGGTGATAACCGATGCTGCTGTCAGGTACAATCCCAGAGTCATGACAGCTGAATGAAGGGTCTTTCTTCAAATTTGGGGTTGGCGTAGTGGTATCCTTCTCCCAGCTGTTCCGCCAGCTTAAAGACAACCTTCGCGAAGTCGTCCAGGGATCTGCGTAAGATAGGTATCAAACAAAACCAGGACATATGACAGATATCTTGGTAGATTTTCTTTTGTTGTAAATGGTAGCAAGCGCGTCAGCTTTTTAAGCTCTAATATCGACACAAAATTCTCCTCATCGTTTTACCTATATTTCTTATGGCAAAGACTACGACAACGCCAAATAGTCAAGTTCATAATTATGGTACCTGAACTGATGGATGTTACCGCCCTCATTTCTGTCTTACAAACATTAAGCAATTTACAATTCTCTTTCAAGTTCCTAAAGTTGGGAATTCTTTCCCTGCGTCAATCACCCGTTCAGCTAGTTTTCTTATCTTTAAGAAAAAGATGTTAGAATTTTTTTAAACAATCCTGAATCTGGTCATGCCGCACTCACATAGCACAAACTTTTATATTGTCTTTAGAGGTGGCCTCTCCTATTAGCCTTGTGGTTTCATATGTAAACATTATCAAGATGGCAAATTAATATCAAATCAATCTATCAATGAACGAAGACGCCATTTCAGAAGTTGTATTTTAAAAAAGGTGTTGTAACTAATTCGTGGTTATTCTAGCGCCTTCGAATTGCAAACAGTAAGCGATCATATCCAGGAACTAAATTGGTAACGACAGCGTTAAGAGTTAAGAAAGAGAATGAAAAATTCACTGTCCCGTGTTCACTTCACGTTCTCCACAAAACCTTGAATCCGGTCCTTTCACGTTGTTGGTTAGCAGAGTTCGGTAAGGAAATGTACGTCGCCCGTGCAGAGCGATTGTGGCGTTCTCGTTTCCGTCGTTCCCTACTTCCTAATTTTTTATAAGTAAGACATTCGTCTTTGGTTATCACTTCCTTTATTCTCACGACCAGTGTATTACACCAAACAGTGAAACGAAGGAAAAATTCGGAGTCGATCACTATGAGTGCTGAAAAGGTTAAGAACACGTTAAGAACACAAGAGACAAGTTCCTCGTAAAACGAAACGCTAACTTGCAACGAAGCTTGGGCAAGATGCTACAAGGTTTCAGTTATGACATCCTTATTTCTCGCAATAAGTACACACAAGCCTTCTTTTGTTTATTAGAGCTGTATCAATCTGGTATGCCCTGCCTTTTCGTATTTGTAAATGCTTCTAAATGCTGGTTAATCGCTAAAAACGCGCCTGGTACTCCTGCTGATTCGTTTGTGCATGTTTATTACTTTAGTAGCTAGTTCTCTCTGTGTCGCTAACTATTTGGAAGCTTAACAAGGGCGGATCCAGGGGAGGGGGATTGGGTGGCTAGCCACCCCACTCTAGAACAGCCCACCAAAAAATATAATACGTGGAAAAACAAACGGAAATACGTGGGTTCCAAAAAATATACAAATACGTAGGCCCCCAGTTCGTCCTTCCTAAAACGCCATGTTTTAGGACAAACGTAGGACAACTTAAAATATATTTAACAATTAAATTTATGAGCTCCAGATTTCTATCGCGTGATAGCTGATGAGGGCGCATCCCGAATCAGCTATCACGTATAGAAATCGAGGGCGAATAAACTAACCCTGGTGAAAAACCTCACAGGATCTTTGAGGATCTTTAAAGATCTTTAAAGACCTGTCAAAGATCCTTAAAGATGAGGATCCTGTAAAGATCTTTGTAGGATCTTTGAAAGATCTTCAAAGATCTTCAGATGCTAAAACTACTTGCAAAGATCTTTGAGGACATTTCGAGGATCTTGTGAGGATCTTGCAAAGATCCTAGTGAAAATCAGTATAAGGATCTTGGCAAAGATCCTTAAAGATCCTATGAGGATCTTTTCAAGGATCTTAAAAAGATCCTTATAGTGATCTTGAAAAGATCTTTATCAGGATCCTTGAAGATCCTCAAAGATTCTTTGAGGATCCTTCAAAGATCTTAAAAGGATCTTTAGAGTGATCTTTAAAAGATCTTTATCAGGATCCTTAAAGATCTTACCAGGATCCTTCAAAGATCTTAAAAGGATCTTTAGAGTGATTCTGGAAAGATCTTTATCAAGATCCTTGAAGATCCTACCAGGATCGTTCAAAGATCTCAAAAGGATCTTTGGAGTGATCCTGGAAAGATCTTTATCAAGATCCTTGAAGATCCTATGAGGATCCTTCAGAGATCTTTAACCAATCTTTAGCATGATCTTCATAGGATCTTTAAAGATCTTCAAGGATTTTAATAAAGAGCTTTGAAAGGTCTTTATGTTAATTAATTTCCAAAATGTTTCTAGGAATTCTCAGAAATTCCCAGAAATTCCAAACAATGCAAATCACAGACACATGAATTTGGTTAGGAATTGCTGGGAATTTTTGGGAATGGTTTGTACATGTTTAGAATTCCTAGGAATTCCCAAGATTCTAAGAAAACGAAGCTTAGAATGCCTGAGAATTTTTAAGAATGTTCACTTTGTAACACAGTAATGGCTTGGAAAAGCATGGAATTTCTAGGAATTTCTGGGAAGTCAGTGATCAGAGGCCTCAAGTCTTTCTATTTCATTTTATTAAAAACAAAACAAAGTAATGTAAATCACTGACTGGGTATAGAAGGAAGTAAGTCATGCTCCACAACCCACATTTTACCTTTTCCTTACGTCAATATGCTTGTTTATTCCATGCCAGAAGATCAATCAATTCATGTACTCAGAAGTTTGTTTTTATAATGCAAGCACTACTTTTTACAAGAGGACAATTTTCTGTGAGTTAATTGATCCAGAAAATAATTTCTGCTCTCTTTTGCACGACACATGTTCTCTTAAATTGAGAAAGAAAACTCAAACCAGCAGCCATTTTGAATGGCAAGAGAGACTGGGAATGAATGAGCCGTTTTGGTCAGCAGTCACTGAACTCAGGGCTCATACATGAAGTACCTACGCAGAAAAAAACCGTTGCTTTATTCTGGCGGATTTTCACGTTGTTCAAAGTACATCTCTCCCAATTTTCCTTTGTTTTAAGGTGGTACATGAGGCTAAAGAGGCGTTTTTTGCTCTGTTTGACAACGAATGAAACGGTTCAGCAATATATCCAAAATGGCTCAAATTTTCAGAGCTGAGACAGAATTCCTTATAGATTTCAAAGATTATATCAATTTTTTGTCTAAGATTTTAGAATTCGTGGAATGTGAGGAATTTAAGGGGGCCCTTTGGCGACCCCGTTGAGAGGAACCTATCACTATCGGAAGCGATTTTAATTGTTTGTAATGGAAATGTTCTTAAAGATTTAGCACCCGCTGCCGAACATTTTCAGTGGAGTGCGCCACATAAGAACGAAGATAAACAATTTTTTGCACAAAAATAAAATCTTGCCTTTATGTGAACCTTGTCAGCTTGCCATGGCCACGATCTCCCGCGAAAATTGGCGCACTCCGGTGAAAAGTTTCATTACTGTATGTAGTTTCTTCTCTCCAAATTTCTTTTCCGTATGATACATCTGCTTAAAGATTTCGAAGTATTTGTGTGTCTATGTGTTGATATAATAGCCTTTTTCCGTTTATTTTTGTGCGTAACTCGTAGAAAAACGGTCATTTACATCAGATTTTGTCTCAAAACACCAGCCGCCATGTTGTTTGGCATCTGCAATACAGCTTTCAGCGGAAAAACACACGAAAACAGCCCCAAATTTGGTTATTTTGACCTTATTCGTGACCCTATTTTTCCCGCGAAACCAATCATAGGTCTCCATTCCAAACAAAGCATTAATTACATAGCAACGACGCCTCGCCCGACCGCAATCGTGTGAAATCAGCATGGCGTTGACAGCTGTGTAACGCATTCCTTCCGTGTAATCTTCGAGAATTTGTAGCTCTTGATCATGGCTTCAAACAGTAATTCGGCGGAGGAAAAAGGCAACAATGTTGCAAAACACTTAAACGTTTTACGCGGAGCTGGCCCCTCGTCAAGGATTTTGCTTGATTTTGATAAGCTGCGCAACGCGGGTTGGATTATCACGGAACGTAAAGATGGTTTGAACAAAACACATTTCAAATATGTCACTCCTGAGGCGAAAACGCTCAAAAGTGGGAAGGATGTCGAACGAAAACTTCGCGAACAAGGGGTATTGGAACAGTTTCTAAAGGAAGATGAAATGCATAGCATAGACAAAAGAGAAATTGATTCGCGGAAGCCATCATCAAGCCGATCAATGTTAGAGGATACTGATCCTGATGATCCGGACTATGAACCGCCTCCAAGAAAAGAAATGAAAATGAGTCAAGCTGAGGACGCAAAGAAATGGTAAGCGATTTACTCGCTTTTATTTCTCATGTAAGAATTTTCTCGAGTTTGAAGTGTTACTTTCTTTCTTTACTATCTGTATCACGCGTCTAAAAAAATATTCGCATAGCTTACGTGGCTTTTTGGTTTGCTGTTGAAATTTTAGCATTGAAGTTACCGAAGGCCTTTTTGTTGGGACGACCTCAAGTGTTGTGAAATTTGTTGGGGAGTTCAACCGATATTTTAGATGCCCATCAAATAGTGGAAAGTGTAAAGGTACGTGTGTTTCTGGAACCAAGAAATGGATGTAAGCTAGTATTAATTTATACTCTGGTTTCAAGTTCTAATAACAACGTGAAACATTATAGCTAATTTTAGAGTTTATTCACAATTTGGTTCAGCAAACAGTTACTTATTTTTGGGAAGAAAAGAAAAAGCAACTTGGTCATTGTTTTTATGTGAACTTTATCTAAAGAGTATATTTTATTGCTATACAAATTATCACAGCGGTGTAGCTACGTTTTTTCAGAGGAAGGTCAGACTGTGACACACTCAAGGTATTTACCAGATTTTCGTATCCATGTACCCGCTGTGTTTTACCAAAAGTGACATTTTCTCGGTTGAGATGCGAGTGTGGGTGCAGGATGAGCCTACAAAATAGCTTCATAGATAAGTTGAGTTTCACGCAACATAAATTGCTCTGTTGTAGTCTCACTGCTCATCAGTCAGTCAAAATGCCTTGTAAAAGGGAGGCTTATACCACAGCTCTACCTTGTGTATCAGTGGGTTTGCATTCAGGTGATGAAATGAACTGGCAAGTCAAATTTCTAACATTGGAAGAGATTTATGCCTTGCTGATTCTTCAGATTCGCACATTTTTACCACCTGAATCACATGGCTTGAATGTTGTTGACTTCAAAACATATTTTCATACCCCTGAGTCAGTGGCCACATTACGTGTGTCAAAGATTTTTTTGGGTGCAAGCTAAACAGATTCTTAACATTCCATGACAATTTTTTTACAAACCCTCCTTCGCCCACACTGACTTTGGAATATACAGTGTAGTCACAAGGTTGGGTAGCTTCCCAATATTGGCAAAGACTTGCCACTCAGCCCATGATTCTAGCAGTAAGATTTCTGGGGCCCTATGGTCTAAATATGTTCTTTTTTGTCTTTTTTTTTCTTTTGGTAGGAAAACTTGTCCTTGTCGCCACAGAAAAAAAAGGGCTTGGAGGTGCAATGAAGTTCTTTTTTAGATGCAGTGGATGCTGGATTGAAGAATTGTCCTACCAGAGCAGCCAGCTTGCTTCCGAATCAAGACGCCAGATGGTGTCCTTAGCCTTGTGTTTGGCTTTTTTCATAAGTGGGCATGGGTTTGCAGCCTACCGCAAAACTTTGGGAAAGGGTCTTGGGTTAGGGGTGGTAACAGAAAATCCTTATTTGCAAATTGTGGGTTTAGCCTTACCACATATTAAAGAAATATTGGATGAGATGTGCGAAGACGCTAAAGAGCAAATGTGTAACATCTCTAATGAGGAATTGGGCAGCTGGGGGAGAGCTGTCACGACTTGCGATGGGTGTTGGCAAATCAGAGGGCATTTTAGCCAAAACTGCACTTTTATCATTAAAAATTACTTGACAGGTGCCTTATTGTATTATGGACACCTGTCCATGAGGGGTTCTGAAAACATTAGTAGTGAGGAACTCTGGCAGGGGACAGCTAAGGCTGCTGAGGGTCACTTGGCACAGGTTTTGTGGGCAAAGGCCAAGGAGGAAGGGATGAAAGTAGAGGTCAATTGGCAGGATGCTGATTCATCCTCTGCTAAGGGTTTTCGTTATTCCTTTGCCAATGAGCAGGAGGCAAAGATAATGTTGTGTGGTGGGCATGTGGGAAGGGCACACGGTAAAAAGCTCCAAGAGCTTCAGGGGAAAAGTTCATTTTCCCAAACCTTTATCAGTCTGCACAAAGAAAAATTCCCCCAGATGGCTTCTGTAAAATGTATATGCAGTGGGAAGAAGCACAATTATGTTGCTACTCGAAACAAACCATCTTGTGGGTGTATGGGGAATGCATTTATACAAGGTGCAAAACGAAATCATTACTGTGCACTTGTACAAACTGGGACAGACCCTGAAGTATATAGGAACGTTATGCTCGCCTTGGGTAGTTACCACTGCAGGGACATTCATGAGTGGGAGGGAGGGTCCTGTAATTTTCATCCACTAAAAAAGTGCTCTTGCAAGGGATGCAACCCTGACGTGGATGGGTTTGTTGAAGAGTTGAAGTGTGCTGGGGAGCCTTACCATTCTGCTAATGTTTTGAAATGTGAATTTCATGCATTAGCATATGAAATCGAGTGCCATGAGAGGGCAAAGGATGCTGAAAAGGTCATTTCCCCGGAATTAGGGAAGGGTCATTCAAACCTGCCCGAGTCCACATTTAGTGTACTGACCAAATTCAGGGCTAAGGACATCAATCTTCATAAGGAACACTATGAAGCTGCCACGAATCTGGGCCTAATACAGGCAAATATGACCTGGTGCTACAAAAGCAAAGGTCCTCAATACCACTGGATAATAGAGTTGTACTCCAGAATGGGTTTGCCAATTCTTGATGGAATCAGAGATATGGTGAGTCAAATTTTCAGTCCATAACACACCTACACATGTATTTAGCTGGTAAATTTGACTCTGGGGCTAGATGCGTGATAAAAAGTCACTAAAATAATGCTTTTCAGGTTGGAACAATGCTGAGAAATGTTGAGGAGGCTTTCTGTAAGCTAAAATTTTTTTTGTTATTTTCCAGTGTGAAGCAGATAGTGAAGACCGTATGAAACGTCTAGAGAGGAAGAAGACAGAGGCTGGCAAGCGAAAAAGAGTACAGCACAAGATTAATAGGACAGAGGAACAAACCCTGAGGTATTCTTTCTGTTATATGCAGAAAAACCACTTTTTGAGCTACCTTGCTATCTTATCAGGAGTGAATTAGGGACTGCCAATGGTAAAGTGTTGATGGGTAATGCTTTCAAGAAAAGAAGCAGCATGCAAGTAGCTTTGAAAATCTTAGATTTCAAATGATGTATATGAAATAAATCATAATTTCATATGAACTGCGGAGATGAAATCAAATGAAGAATGATCCTTGCAGTTGTGAGTGCAATTTATGCAATTGCGAGAAGAAACCTAAAAAAATTCAGGACTTCAATGGGGTTTGAACCCATGACCTTGCGATACTGGTTCAATGCCCCAACCAACTGATCTATGAAGCCACTGACATTAGGAGCAGGTCAGTTGTGGGTTATATGTTCCCGTGATGGGCACAATTGACCTGCTCCTAATGTCAGTGGCTTCATAGCTCAGTTGGGTAGAACATTGCACTGGTATCATGAGTTCACAGGTTCAAACCCCGCTGAAGTCCTGAATTTTTTACAGGCTTCTTTTCGCAATTGCATAAATTGAGCTCACAACTGTGAGAATCATTCTTCATTTGATCTTAGATTTTTGTAGATTTGTTAAACAATATTGTTCTGATCAACTACTGCAGACATCAATCCTCCTAAATATATGCTTACTTTTTAGGAAGAAATATGTCCAAAGGTTGCAAATCCGGCATTCCTATGGTGACAATGATGATGAAGAAGAACCCTTGAGTGAGGAAACCGCTGTACATGTCACCCAAGCAGCATTAGCTGATGGAACAGCACCTGCACTTCCAGTGTTAGTGAATGTCCCAGCCCCAAATGGAGCTCAAGTTGAAATTGGCGGGAAAAGGTGTAAATGGTGTGGCAGCTCCTCTCACCTTCGAAAGAGCCACAGAGACTGTCCCTACAATTCCACACGTAGTTGAAAAGCTAGTTTATTACTTCTTGAATTTTTGGTAATCTACATGGACATGAATGGAACATTGTCCCTCAGGTGTCACCTTTTATAATTTTTCTTCCTTTGAAATTATGTTGTTCTCAAAATTTGCCTATCCTGATTGTCAGTTGATTTCCGGAGTAAAAACTTTTCTATTAAGTGGAGTTTGCAATAGATTTACACTAATTCTCTAAGGGAAGGACTATAAGAAATGTTACGGGATAAGGGGTGGGGAATTGTCAAGCTGCAACCATTGAAAGTACGCATATAAGACAGTAACAAAATAGGATAAATTTATTTACTTATAGTTATAGATCTGTTCATATTGAAAAGTACGTACAAACAAGTTCATATGGTAATAAGTATTATCTTAGTTTGAGGTTCTGATTTTTCATTTTGTAATATCAATATTTTATTGAAAATGTCTTACTTTTGAGTAGTATCATAAGGGTGTGTGAAATAAAAAAAATTAGTTAGAGTATTATATTTATATATGGTTTTAATGTTGCATTGATTTCAATAGGTCATGGAAAATATTTTGTTTTTTCAATGGAGTAAAAAGGGTATATGTAAATTAATAAAATTGATTTCTTTATTCCAAAAACACAAACAATCAAAATAAATTTAATAATAATAATAGTAAAAGGGATATTTTGTTGTTGTTTAATTTGAAGGCCACTTCGCCTCGGCTATGTCCCTCAGGGTGACACTGTATACCTGAAATACAAAACACAAAGATAACCATAATGTTTCTGAAACGGAGGGGGGAGGGGGCTGGTGGGATGAAAACTCCATTTTTTCAATAAGAAAAACAAAAGCCCTAAATAATTGTTTGCATGTCAAATGCAAAAATGCAGCCATAAAAATTGTTTCACAAGTGATCACACTGAAAAAAAAAATGGTCCTGAAAATCGCCCCCCCCCCCCCCCCGATCCATCTCCTTGCTGTATGCCATGGGCTAAGAGAGGAACCATTGGAAAGTTATAGGGGGATTCTCGAGCCGCATGAATTTTTTCGTCAACCTTTCCATTGTTTTAAGTTTTTCCGGGCTACTCGGCATGCATGAATTTTTTTTCACTTAATCTTCCCTTGCATGAATATTTTTTTACCTACTCCCCCACCGATAACTTGGTCCGTCCCTAAGTATAAAGTTTTGCATATATTGGGCGAAGTGTATGTACGTTCAAACAGAAATCAGTTCTTACCGCGGGTCCTTGTGGGTTGGCGTAGTCCCGCACGTTCACGTTAATGCATTCCCTGATGGCATCCTTTATTTCTTCGGGATAAACGTAGGTGGGGACGGCTTTCCCTCGAAACCTTCCCTGTCCGACTTTGTTTCCAAACTGAAACAGGAAAGGAGAAAACGTAAAGCTCGAGGAGATTAAATTATTCAGTCAATGCGCAGCAAGGTTCGGCTGTACATTCTCGGTCATCAGAAATTCGGCCTTCGTGCACACTTGAACGAACAAAAGCATTTGCTGGAAAATATTGATGGAGTATACCTACCCAAAGAATTCCAAATAATCGCCGGTACACTCGACGTCTGCATTGCTCGGCGGTTTCGTTTGCTCTTATTTCTACTCGATGGAGGATATTCGCTAGGCCGCGAGGTGTACCGCTGTAACTGGAAAGAAATTATAGCCGGTAAGTTACAATACTTTATCAAAATGTTGACCGTAATAATTCACAATCGAAGCAAACATAATAAGTTTTACCCGAGTTCGACGATAGCATCGTTGAGGTGGTCCATACTTGATGAAGGAAAGACGAAATCAGTTTGGCTGGTCTAGCTTGCGCGGGTGCTTGTATCACCAGGAACGAGAGGGTTTACAGGCCAGAAGCGTGACTTTTATTAGTCCGCAAAAGGTGGTTTCATTTTACAGATTACAAACATTTCTTTGATACATCTGTCAGCAATGTATTCTTCTCGAAATTTTACACCACGATGAAGCCGCACCCAACACAGTATGTAGTCCTCATTTTCGCGGGAAACTGACCTTGGAAACAAAACTTCTCTCGCTTCTATCTTGAAAACGATTCACTCTCAAGACTTCAAATTTAGCGCAGACCTTTCTTCTTAGGTAATCTTGCAATCAACAAGAAATAGATGCAATCCGAAATTGTTAAATTAGCCTCATGTACCACCTTAAGCTTAAAATGATGTCTCAAAACACTACAAAGCAGATGAATGATCTTTTGAAACAGGTAAGCTTTAGTTAAAAGCAAATTATATTAATTTTGATGAACGATTGACTTCAAATGTTTGACTGAAGATCGACCATGTGCTTTTTTCCTCCAGACTGCAAGCTAATTTCAGGCCGTTTAAATGTACTAAGAACTCTGTAACCTTCCCATGGCATAATAGTACCTTTTTTAAAGGAAAAACATGTCTTTTAGTTCAACTGGACAATTTTGACTCGATTTGTTTTATAATGACTGTAGATTGCGTGTCTTGGTTGTTTGTGTTGTTGATTTCTGTCAGTGTATTTAAAATAAAGTTGAAGATCAGTCATGGAGTATTTCACATTGTAAACTGTTCCTATAAATTAGGGAGTAATACAGATCACTGAATACAGTGATCTCTTGGAAGACTAATTTTAACCTCAGTTTTTTTTTTATGCAGATGCTTAACGCTCACAGTTGTTATGAGGGCTCAGGACTCGTCCTCTCAAGCCTAGGCACCAAATGCTTCCCGTCAAGCTTAATAGTCTTTAGGACTTCACATTTAAATAACTGTAGCTGTTATCTCTTAACTGCTTAAGTTTGTTGTGATAATTATGTGAGAGTGTAGAAATAGAATTTGTAGATTCTGAGTTTAAGACAACAATTCTCTTGATCTGAACTGTGATGGATCCATTTAAAGACCCATGTTCATCCGATAGGCCTTGCACACATTTGTTATTGTTTTTAACCGTCTCTGTTGTTCATTCTTGCGATCTGATTGGTTTACCAGATTCTCCCACTGAGTTCCATGAAAGGTGCAGTAATCTACAAACCTTTTCTCTTAGGTTTTTTTGTTTGTAGAGATGTTTCTGTTAGCATTCCAGAACAAACCAAGCAAATTATTTAGATATTGTATGATGATATTGGTAAATGAAGTTAATTGCGTGATAAACAGAGAAAAAGCAAAACCCATGGAAAATGCTAGACAGCAATGGTATGGTCACTGTGGCATTGTAACCATTTGAAAACAATAATTGTAATTTCTCACAGAATGACAAATGGCCTGTATGGGAATATAAAGAATAATTATTATTCTTTTATGAGAAGGAAAATTTTATCAAGTGCTCTGTTAAAAATCTGAGCTTGCACTTGTTGTGCGTGTGTTTTTTTAATTATGAATATGTTACAACGGCTTTCTTTAAATGAAATTTTTATTGCATATTTAATATTTAATACAGAATTTAATAAATATAGTGGTATTTTGAATGAAATTAACTTTTGATGTGAAGTGTGTTACTTTTAAAAGCCACTGTGGATGGTATTAAGATTTTTAAAGATCTTTGAACATGACTTTGCAAGATCCTTGATGGTCTTTGCAAGATTCTTTTAAGAATAGCATTGAAGATCTTTGGGAGGATTCTTGAGGATCCTAAAAGTATCCTTGAACTTGGCAAGAAATTGAAGGATCCTTGAGATTTTTGCAAGATCTTTGGGGAAACGGGGTGGGTGGGGGGGGGGGGGGAATCTTTGAGGATCTTCACAAGGTCTAGGTAATATCTTTAGCAATATTCATAAGAATCGCCGAAGATCTTCAAGGATCTTGGGAATCCAATTAAAGATCCTTGAGGACCTTGAACAAGGTTTTGGGAGGATCTTTGAAGATCTTTGGAAGATCCTAGAGGATCTTTGCAAGATCTTGAGAGGATCCAAGAGGATCTTTGCAAGATCTTGGAAGGATCCTAGAGGATCTTTGCAAGATATTGGGAGGATCCTAGAGGATCTTTGCAAGATCTTAAAAGATCCTCAAGGATCCTTCATTTTCTTGCCAAGATCCTTGAGGATCCTTAAAGATCCTTGAAGATCCTATAAGGATCCTTGAAGATCCTCGAGGATCCTCAAGGATCTTGGCAAGAAAATGAAGGATCCTTGAGGATCTTTACCAAGATGTCTGAGGATCTTAATTAAGATCCTCATGCAGATCTTTAAGGATCCTTGAAGATCCTTGAAAGATTTTCACCAGGGAATTGTTTTAGTGTAAATCTCCTAATCGTTCAAAACTAAACAAGTTAATTGCCTAAATTCTCCTCGCAGACACTTCGAAAATGCGAAGCGGCCGCCATTTTCTTCACAACCGCTACTCACTATCTATCACAGAATCGATCGCGAATAGCATAGCCAATCAGAGAACAGCATTCGTGATAGAACGCTGTTAGATTTATACTAATAACGTATAGTTTTGTGGCTAATTGGTATCGGCCACACCCACTGAAAAAATCCTGGATCCACTCCTGCTTAAGCGAAGACGACAGCAACAACGGCAATGAATACGTCTCAAAATCGGCAGGTTTAATGACTAAAAACAATCGCTCTCCAAGTGCATTTTACATTTTTAATTACACCCATTCACATTTCCTTACTGTCTTCTACAAAACAACAACGTGAAATGACCATTTTCAAAGTGTTGTGGAGAACGTGAGCTCACGACGGTAATTTTTTATTTTTTTGCTTTCCACCCAAGCAATTCATGGTAACTTAGTTCTTGGATAGTTTATCCGCATTTTAAAAGCTAAACGAGATGGAATAAACGTGAAAGGATTTAAAGAAAGAGGCGGCTCTATTTTGAAACAATGTTCTTGTTATCGTCTCCATCGTCGTAGTTGATAAGCTCCACGAACATCATATACATTGTCAGAATATCTACAGCTAGTTATCTTTCTTCCTTATAATGAGTAGCAGGAAATAGTCGAGACTGAAACGGAAAAGCTGAACAGTTGGCTGGTATTAGAACTGCCTTATCGGATATCTTGTATCTTACGTCCAACCTTCACCATTGTACATGCTAACTCCAGTCCATAATATCATATATTGTTTCATATTGCAGTTTCCAGTTGGTCTCAAAGGAAACGTGATGCTACGTTCCAGTCAAAAGAGAACGTTTACATACATGAAGTCAACAAGGTAAATTGGCTTTGCAATCTCTTTGCGATGGCCGGTTACCTCATAGACTCAGACGAAAAATTCAGATGTTCTCTATAATAGCTCCTTATTGACTATCCTGTCATATTATTAAAATATTGAGGTTCCCCAGATAATGTCTAGCTGCCTATGTGTCTTTAAGCTTCTGGTAAAAAAAAAGATTAGGTTCCCCAAACGATTGACACAATTGTGTTTTCTCATTGGCTGAAAGGACAAGAGAGGGTTTTTCGCTCAGTGTGAAGTGTTTGAACAGAAAATTAGCTTACCATCGACGGCTTGGCAGGATGAACATAAACTACAGCAGTGTACAAGTTTGCACAGGATGAACAGATACCCTTTTCTGTAAGGCTTGCACATGGCTGCACCAATCAACGGGTTTAAAACCGAGTTGACAACTGCCAGCCGCATGGACCAGAAATGTGCGTCTGGGGGGAGTTCGAACCAACCACTTACGTGCTGCAGAATAACAAGCTGAAAAAAAAAAATGTAAATAAACTTACAAGCAAACCAACGAGCGTACAGAGAAATTAATCAATGAATAAATGAAGGGAGGAAGGAGTGAATGAATGAATGAATGTGGTAACAGTAACTTAATTTTCTGCCGTTAAAATTGATCCTTCAGTTCTCACAGGAACCACTGATTGCAGCATTTTTAAGCGCCAGTTTGTCTGAGTAAGCTTCCTACCCACATCTTCCAATCGAAACTCTTTGGAAGGCCACGCCCTGAAAATGACTGTTGATCAGAGGTAGATAGCTTTTGGCGATTTTTTTAGAACGGAAGAAAGGACCCCAAACAGGCCACTCGTGATAAACACCCACCCTCCCTACAACCCCAGCCCCCCCACCCCCGCCACCCCGCGCCAAAAAAAACACACACACAAAAAAACCAACAACAACAAAGACAAAAGAAAGAAAAAAATCCCGCAAATTGTTTTTGCGCAGGCAACTGGTGTCCCAATGTCACGTGTACATCTCGTGCACCACGGGAAGAAATTCTAACGTTGGAGTGTGGGCCAAAATAACTTTTTAAGGGTAACATTCTGAATTACACGGTATACCTAGCCAGCGGAATTCCCCTCTGTCTTTTTATAATCATGAAAGCGATGCTTTAATATTCGAGGAAGATCGACGCGAGTTCCCCCGCAGGGTGACTTTGTTTTTTGGATATTTTTTTCACCGATTCTTATCTCCACATTTTTGTGGAAAAAAGAGGGAAACATCTCAAGATTAGAAGTATGCAATTCTTTTGCTTTCCTACCTACGCACCATCGAATTGTTGTAGAATCCGTCCTACTATCCTTATTGCAGAATTCTTTCACCGAATTAAGGATGTTGTCTGTTGAGAGTGTTAGCTTAACACGATTGCCCTGCTAGATTTAGATTTAGTCATATAATCAACTTCTGAAGCATTTTCCAGTAAATAAGAACTTTTATCTGACAAGTTAGGACACGACTCATTTACACATTTTATCCCCAAAATGCCAAAGGAATTCGGTGATCCCCAACTATTTGTGCAATTATGAAATAATCAACTTATCATCACACTATGTCAAATATTAGAGATAAAATAAACTGGTATTATTGAATTTCTGAAACCCGATCCAATGCGTTACTGACACCTTGAACAGAGAGTGACTTTATACTTGTGCAGAGTGGCGGAAAGTCTGGACACTACACCTCTAGAATTTCGACTCATATCTAACAAAAAATTATTGTGTGGGGATCTGATCGATAAAAGTTTTGTGAACTGAAGTACAGTCTAATACGGACACCGAAGGAAAGGAGCCAAGTGTCCGTATTAGAGAGGTATCCGTAAGGAATGGATGGACTGCAGAACAGCTAGAATACAACTTAATCAGCCACTCTGCACGTGTCGCCAATCTACCAAAGGTCAAGTAAACCATCCAGTACAATCTCAAGAGAATTTATCGTGCAAAACATGTGCTCTGTTAAAACATGCCTCACTGAAGTTGCTTGTATTTTGCAACTAATCTATCAAAATATTTTAATCCCAACAACGAGCTTGTGAGTGGGTTGGTACGAACGTGGTCTAAACTTCCCTTAGCAGCAGAAAATAAACAAAAACGATTTAGTATCATCTGGGTTATCGAAAAACGTAATTCCATTGTTCAAATCGTTGGAGCTTTAATTCCTGGTCTCAAGGTGAAGAGCAGTTGTTTGAAGTCTTTTGAAACGTTTCTGTGTGTGATTTAAATTTGTTTTCAGGATGTTTTGACAAGCATTTCCATGTCAAGTTAACCTGTTCTAGGCTCTTAGATATTTTGGGCCGAGCAAACCCCGGGGAGCAAGAATGAGGGAACAAAATCGAACAAAAAGACAAAATTCAATAGCAAATACTGTATTATCAAAAAGACACTCACTCCAAAACGGTCAACCCAAGTGCTACGTGATTTGTTGAACGAGACTTGGGACGGACAGGCATAAGTCTCTGATAAGGGAAGGTTGTCGCGATTTCGTGGGAAATGCCCCATGTCCCCTTACATAATAGAGAAATTAATTTTCTAATTGTCACCGGAAAAATGGTAACAGTATAAAATTCAGGGATAACACAAAATAACTTGAAACAGCGCATATTCAGTTATCCCTCCTTACGCTGACACGATCACTGTGCCAGTAAAACTTGTGTGGCCTTGGATACTTAATGAGTGCTTACGAATGATTAGTATCGAAAATTAAAATCAACTTGATGTGAAAAATGGCGAAAGAAGCGAGAAAGAACATGTAAATGGTAGGCCTTCAGTTTTTGTGGTTACTAAAAAACCATTAATCGCATTTCTTGTCTGCCGCGCTCTGAAAGGATGGACCCAAACAGGAAAAAACAGTCCATGCATCAATTACAGAACACGGAAGTCGGATCATTTTCTCTCAAAACAAGCAAACATTTATGGCAAAATACCACATAATGCGTTCATATGAAAGCTTATAATGCAGTTAAATAAAAAATAAGCGAACAAAGAACAATTTATCTTCATAGGCCATAGAAAGATGGCCATAGAAAGATGGACGATTCGGAAATACTTCGATTCCAGTAGAGACAAAAAAAATATTTGTTTTGTCAGCGACGCGAAATATAACCTGGCTTACAAACACAAGGCTGCGTCAAGTTAATGGTCTTGAAAAAAACAAGATTTTATTTCAACGCTCGTATTCTTTCCACACAATGAACGAATCGATACTTTTCTAAACACCGTATCATACGAATATCACATTTTGTCCCCATCGATAAATAAATCGTCATACGCAGACTTAAGACAACACAAAATATTAACTATTTATAATATGCAAAGCTGGTGACGTTTGACATGTTCGGCTGTATGGCAAAGCCTTTGAGCTGTTTGGTTTGATGAAATTGAAAACATTTTTTTAAGAGCATGGTAACGATAGAGCGATAGCGGGACAAACGGATGAAATATACCAGTGTTAATTGATTTTCCAATTGCGGTGAAAGAGACTATTGTTTTGAGAAACGGAAAAAATATACAGTTATCAGTGCTTAGCGGTTTACTGCACTACAGTATGGGGCTTCAGTACTGAAAACATTACTGTCTCCGCCATATTAGCTGAGATCAAGATTTAATGAGCTAAAGGAAATACTACAAACAAATTTTGTCTCTTTCGTAGACAAATGCTACAACTATCAACAGAAATTTCAATTGTCAAGCACAGGGTGACGGATACCATAAAAGTTTCGTTTTTTTCTGTAGAACTGGGTTGGTTGGATTAATTGAGCTAAATAAGATAATTCACATGACTGAAATCGGGAGGAAAGGACACGCCAGTCTGATTAAAAAGTATTAATAGTTCGCAACACGAAACACACATGAAACAGTAATGCACCGTAGAAACAGACAGTGTTTAAACTTACCAATAAGAGAAGCCACGAAAGGCAAAACGCCATCATCATTACAATCATAAGCCGTGCGAACATGCGATTCATGGCTTGTCTCTTCTGTTCTGAGCCATCAATGTCTCGTGTTGGCGTGGACATTCGTCGCTGGCGTTTGATCAGCCCTCGGACACTCAACATGGCGCGCGTGTAGCAAAATATTACCACCAGGAGCATAGAAATTCCCACGACGAGAACAAAAATACTGTAACCCATGTTCAATGGTTTCGTGGAATCGAAATCGAAATGACAAAAGCTGCCATTATTATATGATTGTATTCGTCCGATTCCAACCAAGGGCAACGCGGAATGAATCCCGCTGAATACGAAAGCCCCAATGATTGTGTAAATAAGTCGTTTCTTTGACAGAAGATCTTTGTACCGAAAAGGCCAGCACATTGCAATGTATCTGTCGATCGCCATTACCGTCATAACAAGCATAATCCCACTGTTAAGAGTGAACGCAGTCCAACCGAATATTTTGCAAGGATTAGAGCTTTGCACCATTGCGCCATTGTCAGCGAGGTAAGCGGCCAACGTCATGTTCAGCGGAATGAACGCTTTGAGCAAATCTGCAACTGCTAGAGAAAAGATCAAAATATCTGGATTGTATTTCTTTTTGAAGCGAAAAATAACGATGATGGCAAGAACGTTGAGGAAGATGATGCAAATCTCGAGAAACAGCAGCGTGTAGCCTTCCACTTTACGAATTGCCATGTTGAGTTCGTTTATTTGCTGTTTGTTTTGTTCAATTCAATCCAAGTCTATCAAGTTGCCCGGCAGTAGTTGTCCATAAACAGCAAGCACAGTATTTGTGTAATGTGACGTCTCGATCTGCGGGCCTGCCCTACCGGAAGTTTTGCGAGCTCCAGCAATTTGAAGTTTAGGATTGTTCGATAAGCCACGAGTGACGTCTTCGGGACTGGCTGTAACGCTGCGTAAAGCTCATTTATCAACGGTTAACAAATAGCGACGAAGTTGTTTTAGCTGATGAGAAAGTCGCGGCGCGAAAAGCAGTTTACGAAAAGAAAGCGCATCTCGAAGTTCCCTCAAAAGCTGAAAATAGGTCTGTTCTATGTTTCTGGCAGACTTGTCGCTACACTAATGTCCCTCCTTGAAACGCGCTAATCCCAGAAAACGCACACAAAAGCTCGAGTTTTGTTTGCTGCTATCCCAGGACTCTGGCTTGAGCCAGTCAACTTGAATGCTTCGAGCAAACATTGCGGTTCTTTGATATATATATCATTAAGCCTGTCAGCTCTGGGAGAGGTATTTATAATTATGCATGAGCAAACAAGTCACGGAGGTCTTGACACTTATTGTTCAGCTAAGTTGTTTTGACAGTCGGCGTCCTGCAATGATCCACTCTTTATTCTCCGATGTGTGGTAAAACTATGAACTTTACGTTACACTCTCACTATGTACTGGATCGTGAGAAACGCGATAATTGCCGCTAGTGGGGTCCCTGTGAAGCGTGACTGAATGGTGTAATCCAAGCGGCAACCATCATCATCATCATCATAGTCTTCGTTGCTTTTCTCCTGAAAGAAATAAAACCTTTGACAACTTTGTTCCGAGAGTTTTTCTTCCTGCTGTGCGAATTCCCTCCAAGATCAGAACCCCAGGTGTGCCATTTTGGCCGTACTCCTCTATTATGCTTGCTCTTAAGTGCTCATGTTAGTCCGTGCGATATTAGGAGGAAATGGAAAGGGGATGAGAAGTGATGAGGATGCTGCGTTTTGGCAAGGGTGCCCTAGAAGCAACGGTACCTTCCATTTTTCATTTGTATTTATCTGGGACAGGGAACTGGGCTTCTGTCTGGGAAGAGCGATCGAGGTACTAGCTGTACTAGGAAAGTCGACATCCCCCGTCCAAACAATGCAAATGACCTGGTCATGACCAAACCCATGAGGATGATGTTAATATCCTGATAGATAAGCTCTTAAACATTTATCTCTTTGCTTCAGACCAAACAGTGTCCATCAGGTCAGTTTTCTTAATTATTTTAATAGTATCAAACCCTAGTCCTACAAGGCTATAACCTTGCCCAGTGGGCTCCCACGGGCTCCCCCTCTGAATCATTCAGATAATTTCCTCTCAGAAGGTCCAACCATGCTGGAATGGTCTTGAGAATGGAATCAGACAAACTAAAGGTAACGAAAAAGGCCAACACAGTTACAGCAGTTACAGGTAACGCTTACAGAGCCACCATTTACTCGACACTTGGCGCTCAAGCCGGAACTGTATCATGGGGGATCTAGGACCCACCCCTGAAATAATCGAGTACACTTGGCTGATAAGACAATTCATACTTATGTTTTATCGGCAGACTATGCCAAAGATAGTCCACTCCTGGACACACAAAAAAAGCAAACAACGCTAAAGTAATTACCATTTTCACATTTTACAATCAGAGTGGCTCGCTAAAGTCACTGTTCCTTGATTCATGTCAGTGGCGAGTCTCCTTGACATTTATGTTGTTACCATGCTGGCGGGAATCCAGCTGCTAAGAGGCTGAGGATCTGCTTCAGGCAACGAATTGAAAACAACTGAAGAAAGAGCTTCAAAGCAAAGTCTTATCATAGCGTTTATTCAAAAGGTTTGTAAAATGAAAACGGTTTTATTTTAAAACTATCTGATTAGTTCTTCAAAATATGGCAGCGCATGGCTTGCAAAGGGATATGGTAGACGTGCGTTGTTTATGTTGCAGATTTCATTACATTCATCATTGTCCGGCATGGGCTCTCACGACATTCTATTACGTGCCCATTTTTGTTATACCTAACTTTTTCATAACCAAATTGTCAGTGGTTCCCTAGTTTTCGCCGACAAGCACCTGGGTACTAGACGCCATTTTTGTCAGTTCCAGTCCTATCTCAGGCATGTTTTCCATCTCTGTCTCGACCTCCATTTTGAATGGTCTTCCTCGATTCGCTGTCAAATTAAACAAAACAAAATTTCCCTGGAAAAGAAAGGTAAGCGAGGAATTTTGTATTTTTATGTCGTGTGCAATATTTTATGGGAAAAGATAACCATTGCTATCGTAATTTTATGGGACGAAAGTATTGTTTTGCCGTCGTGTTTCATTGCTGGGGGTTGCTATACTGTACTATGTGTGCTAACACTATAGACATCTGCACACATTGCTCACTTAAAAGACCAGGAAAATGTGTTCCTGTGCGTCTGAGGGAAAATAATCAGAAATATAAGACGAGGCATCAGAAGATGTGAAAAGTCATGCACAGTGCTTAGTACAGTGTGGTTATGTTCTCACCAAATAATCTTCAAAAGATAAGAATGTTCCCGTTGTAACTTCTCTTATTACTATGGCAACTTGCAAACACTTCCCTGATTAAATGAAAGATGCAGTTGAGATGGAGGTTGTCCACAATTTCCGAAAATAATTTCCAGAAATTACCGTGCCATTTGACTTCAAACCAAAATTTCTGGATTTTTCTGACAAATGGTAAGCACCCTAGGTATACAGCCTGTATGCGCTGTCACAGTGACATGTGTATCCCTGTAATTTGTGCATTGATATGTGTATCCCCTTCTCATATTACTTCAGTGTTTTGTGTATTCCCTGATACCCACCTAGGATACACAAATCCCTAGTGTTTTGGGTATCCCCTCCAAAACAAATCAGGATTTCGTGGGAAATTCGCAAAGAAATAAAACGTGAAGAGTGCTGATAAACATTGTAATCCATCACATTTTTTATAGATCAGGATTTTGCGGGAAATTCGCAAATTGACTTTGAGCGATGGATTCTGCAAAATATTACCCTGGCTCCAGAGGCCTGTTGAAAAAAATAAATATCCCTGAAAAGCCAAAATAGAACGCGAGAGACGGGCCTCTGGTCGCACGAGCAGAGATATTAATTTCCAAAGGACAGAATTTGTCCTAGTCCGCTGATTGGTTCTTCAAATAAACAACAACTATGATTGGCTTAGAAAAAGCGTGGTTTCCCAGCTGACAAACCGGTTTCGATGTTGAATAGAAAGCAAGTGTAAGCATCGATATGGCGGCTGCTATCGACGATCGTGGATTCTTTTGTGCATTTCGAAATGCTGTTCAGGTCGCTTTGGAGTCTAAATTTTCTGATATTGTTGCATTAAAACCAGTGCAAGAAGAAGCGTTGTTGGCTTTCCTGAAACGGAAGGATGTGTTGGCCGTTTTACCGACGAGTTGTGGAAAATCCTTGATCTTTCAACTTGTTCCAGCAATTTGTGCCAACCTACATGATCAAGGCTTTGACTACCCAAAGAATGCAGTTCTTTTGGTGATCTGTCCACTCACTGCCCTTATTGACTCACATATTCAAGAGCTTGCCGATCGCGGAATTGCAGCCTGCTCTCTTGGTGATGACAGCGAAGATGCATCACCTTGTTTACAAACGGGAAATCCCAGAACAGCGGATAATCGCGCCGCAATGTTTTGCTTCTTCGCATTTTCGCCTTGAAATAAGTTAAGCTTCCCGTAGCCATAAATGATCAAACTTATGTTGCAAACTCTGCAAAAATCGTCGATGGATGAGCGAACAATTTTTACCGGAGTCACAACCTTCCTCGACATTTTTCCACATACAGAGAAGTTTTTCGCGGTTCGCTACATGTGCGATTATTTTTAGCGATCGATTCGCTTCACGTGCGATTGTTTTTAGCGATCAGATGTCAGAAATGTCAAAAATGATAACAGCCAGACACGGTCTCCCCGCCCATCGAAAACCGGTTTGGTGGGATATCTGATACACGAAAACCGCACGGAAATGAGGTTCAGCATTCGTGCGACCAGAGGTTATTTTTTTCCTCTCGGCGCTTCGCCCTCGTTGATGCGAATTCCCTCCTTCAAACGAAAAAAATAACCTCTGGCACCCAGGGTGGCAAAATATGGAAACTGTTTGCAAAATGTGAAAAACTAGGTTTACCCTAAAGGGTTTACGAAACAAGACAAAATGATCTTGCAAAGATTTGCCAGAAAGTTTGAGTATGACTCAGAGTTAGGCCCGGTTCAAATGTTGAACTTTTCATGCGCCGAATCAAATCATTTGATTCAGCACATGAGAAATTTGACGTTTGAATCAATTAAATTCGACGAATTTTATTTGGGTCGGCCCAACTATTAAATTCGACCGGCTCGGTTGAATTTAACAATTGGGTCGACCCACTTCTCATGTGCTGAATCTAATGCCTAAATTATTTCAATATATTTTCGGAAAAACATCAAGAGTCACATTTGACGCATTTAAATGGACCTCTGAATCAATGTCAAATTTTAATTTATTTGGGTCGACCCAAATAGGCATTTGATTCGGTGCATGAAAAGTTCGACGTTTGAACCGGGCCTTAGACTCCTTGTTTTACTACCTTTCACACGTAATGCTTTTGGAGGTCAAGAATGCAGATGTTTGAAGCTTCAGATTTCGTGCATAATTTAATATCACTAAACACACAGACTGTTACTAAACACAGTTTTGTTTATGTTTGCCAGTTGGTTTTTTTGCTCTGTGCAATCGAATGCTCATTACTGCAGGAGATTGTGGCACAGCAGCTGTAAACACTTTTAATTATGTGCTGTTCAACATTTGAAGTGTTTTCAGCAGCGATGTTATGCAGGTGCATGTTCCCATTTCGCTCATGTTTTGAGCGAACTGTTATTACCAGTGGATTTCTTTATGCACAATATAAACCATCCAAACGTGTCTGACGATATAACTCTAACATAAATCTACACTTCTCAGCCGTAAAATTCGCTATTGACAATCCGACTCTTGCCTCTGCCTAATGTATTTGATGCCATGTTATTGCGAGCAATCAGTGTTTTATGTTTCCCTAACGGGGATACACATATCACTAGTGATATGTGTCTGGGGATACACATACACATATCACTAGTGATATGTGTATGGGGATATACATACCGTATTTTCCAGTGTATAAGTCGACCCTACTTTTTGTGACCAAAAGTTGAGATTTTACTTATTTATGGTGTACAAACTGAGTTCAAAATCCTTAGTGGTTCATTGCAAACAAAGTTCTATGGAGAAAAAAATCGCATCTATCGAGTGACACACTTCAATGAGAGTATCGTTGAAAACCTCCAAAATTCAATGCCATACCTTCAATATAAAGATATATTTTAACGAACCTTGTAACTTTTAGGAAATGTTTGGAACCTTTTTATGCCCCCCCCCCCCCCAAAAAAAAAAACAACAACAACTAAAAACATGTCAAAAACACAAAGGAACGAAGTTGTAAACAATGTGCCATCTTCCATGACGTGGTAACCTGGTAATGAACAACTGACCTTGGTGAGAGGTTACCAAGCCAGCAATGTGTCTTGAGTCACACTTGATTGTGCTTTTAATCAGACTTATATCTTTAATTACAGTAGTATACTCCTAAGACAGGATAACTATACTAGGAGTTTCAAAGCAAAAATGAATAAATAAATATATACATATGTACACACGTGATAGAATTAACCTATTAAAATTAACCATTTAAAATAATATAATAACAATAAAAATAGACAATATAATATAATAACCTACATGCTTGAGATTACGGCATGATCGCACAAGCCAGAAACAGGATGGTTTTGCTCAAGTTTATTGAAGAATTTCTCCCACAAATAACATCACAATGTAGACCCAATTAACTCACAGGAAATGTGGCAACTTCTGTGGAGAAGACAAGCTTAAAGTTGGGTATGTGAAACAACAAACAGGCTAAGTGTGATGTCAGTGAAGACTGAACGTAGCGTGCGTGTGATCATAGGCAAATCATGGAACAACCAATAATATCTCTAAACATTTTCTTTATTCAATACTGCAGCACTTGCCATTAAATATTCTTCTTTAAACTACCTGTGTAGTTTCCCTTTTTTTCTTCACTTTAGAGTCTATTGTTATGCCAATGAGTCTATTGTTGTGCCACTCGCTGAATGACCATTGAGTTTTGACCTGTGTATAAGCCGAGGTCGACTTTTTGGAGTAATTTTCAAGACTTAAGCCCAGTTTACGCGACAAGGTTTTTGGGCCCGGCACTCCTAAATTTGGCACGCGGGCCAATTTCTTTGGCCCGTCACTGTCCCATTTACACGACAAAATTTGGCACATCACGAGATGGGCACCCAGGTGAAAATCTTATTAGGATCTTATTAAGATTCTTATTAAGTTTCTTAACAAGATCTTATCTTAGTTCTTAGTTAAGATTCTTACAAGAAACTTGCAAGATCTTGTAAGATTCTTATAAGATTCTTACAAGATTCTTACAATATCTTGTAAGATCCTGTAAGATTCTTACTAAGAACATACAAGATCCTATAAGACTCCAACAAGATTTAATAACACCTTTCAAGATTGTTACCAAGATCTTACAAGATTCTTACCAAGATTTTACAAGATCTTATAAGATTCGTACCAAGATCTTACAAGATTCTTACCGAGATTACAAAATTCTAACCAGGTTTCAACAAGATCTTGCCAGATTCTTAACCAGGATAAATCAAAGGGCTGAGATTTGATTTTGTTTTCTAAGTACATGTAGCTAAAATAGGGAAAAACCTGAATACTTAAAAATATTTTTTGTTTGGATTTGCCATCATTATTTTCTGGCATATGACCTACAACAATTCATTTGAATTACCTAGTAGACCTATGTTTTCGCCAGAGTTTGATCACAGCTTCTTTAGAAAACAAAGTCTACCTAAACAAAATTAACTTACACGTACACACTGCAATTCAATTGGAAGACTGGATCATTGTTAAACCATAATCAACATTATTTTATTGCAAAATCTTGCTATTATGAAATAAAGTTATGAAGAACACTGCAATTCAATTGGAAGACTGGATCATTGTTAAACCATAATCAACATTATTTTATTGCAAAATCTTGCTATTATGAAATAAAGTTATGAAGATCTTCACAAGTTTACAGTACATAAAACATGTCATTGACTCCAACACCATATTGAATACTGTATAATTATGTTATTTTTTTGGTATATCATACAAGGATTATATTCAATTCAAAATATCCTGTATTTTTATGTCCTAATCTCACAACTGGGAATAGAGTCTTTGAACATTGCCAAGTAATAAAACAACACAATTCATCTCTTTGAGTTACAATTCTAAGGATGAAATCATGAAAGCTGCCTTAGAATTTGCATATTTATGACACTTTCCCCCTACAAAATTAATTCAGCTAGAGCACTGCACTTACTTAAGTTTACTGCAGAAGTACAATAGAAACCAAGCTAATTTAGCCATAATACAGATTCTGACATTCACATGCTCATTTTGCTGTTTTCCTTTTTTGAGTCTAAAGATTTCAGATACTGTAACTACAGTGTCAAAGGCCATTTTTTTGTGAACTGTACTTCACCAAAGTTTCTTTTAATCTAGCTCATTGGTAAAAAAAGCAAACAATCAAGCAATTTGATCCTTCAAGACTGTACAACATGATATCAACTAAAACAAAATTCAAGTCAGTTTTGTGTTCATAATAATTTATTCCACTAGCAAAACAATCATTTTGCCATGTTGCATGTTGTCATTTCAGCTCTTCATCATTAGTTAGTCATGTTTGTGAATTAAGCTTCCTTAACATACTCTCCTTTCGTTGTCTTCACCCTTCAAGCTTTAGCCTTTCTGTCTCTATCATGATCAGCAGCTCAGCTACCTGCAACAAAACACAATCGACATTGGATTGTTATAATCAGCTCTTCCTTTGCAGTTAACTCTTTTTTCCCATAGTGATTAGACTAGCTAGATGCTACTTTAAAAGTTCACAAGAAGATGAATAAGATGAATATTGGGGTTATGTTTTAAGCTTAAGCTTAAGCTTAAGCACTTAGCTTATATTTTTCAGTAACCGGTCGGTTATTGCAAAATCGATCACATCGGGCACTTAACATGCTGTTGGAAATACAAAGCTCTCTATCTGAAGAAAAGGTTCATTCAAAGAGTCATTACAATTTGTTAAATATTAGGACTTACTTTCTGATTTGACAGTGCAAGATCCTGGGTTCATTCTGAGTAAAACTGAGCACCTTTCAGCCGTTGAAAATCCGTACTTGTGCACTAAACCAACGAATATGTTGCCTAGAAGCATCATGGGATTGATGAGTCTAGTTCCCATGAGCCTCTCAGTCAAATACAAGATGGCGGCCAGTGTTTGTTAGAACACAAGCAATACAACGTTTTTGGTCATTTTACAGGGCTGTAAGAGGCAGGAAACCAATTGAAAATTGTTTCTAGTGTACAAGGCAACTCTAGGCTAATTTTATCCCAGTCAAGTTCTTTGGCAGGACACACTGTATGAACAAGATTAGGTAACATTAAAATGTTAGTGTAACTTTCACCAGCTGAGCTAATATACTGCTAAGATTATTTCTGTTCCAAATAATAAATTCTTTGTTCTTTTATTGAGAAATCTTATTCTGGAAAGTAGAATCACAGTCAGTGGACTTAATCCAGATAATATCAGAAATTGTTAAACCATTCAAGATTTGTGTATATTTAATTTTAAGGTACAGTATAATATTATCTTTTGAAGATAGATAACCAAGGAACAAACAAATAGATTAAAATGTAAGTAGTACAGTGAGTGAGACATATTTGTGTGAATGTTTCTTGTTATTACTATTTCAAATGTCAAGTAAACCATAAAATGTAAAATAAAAAGATGTTAGTCAAAGAATCATATGTATTTACATGTAAGTTCTTGCATTAATTTACACCAAGATCTTATCTTATCCAGATTGTTTTGAGACACAGAGTAAGATCTTAATAAGATCTTCGTTATTAAGACTTTGTTAAGATTCTTGTAAGAATTCTAAATAAGATCTTGATAAATAGTTCACTAAGATCTTAATAAGAGTTTTCATAAAAATCTTGGGTAAGATCTTATTAGGATATTTGTAAGATCTTACTGACATGGTGTA
>JAEMWC010000246.1:202500-215000 GCA_016490735.1 Pachyseris speciosa | reverse complement strand
TGTTGCATATTTTGTTCATTTGCACAACCTTATCAAAAACTTTGTCATTGAGTGTTGTTTTTCTCTTTGTCACCAGTGTCAACAAAGTATGTCAGGGTCTGTACCCTCAGGTCCTACATTTGTCCCACAAGGCTCTTCATCAGCAGAGACGTATGGGCCCCAGCTTCCTCCTTCCTCGTTACCTGCCATACAACCAGCTGCTAAAACACCAGTCAGTGAGCTGATGGAACTTTGTATGCGAATGGGACTGGTTTGCAACTTTGAAACAGTCTCAGATACTGGCCCAACCCATAAGAAAATGTTCATGATACGCTGTACCATTGGGGATATTGTGGCCCAGGGCTCTGATTATGGGAAAAAGAAAGCCAAGCACGAGGCTGCCAGAGTGGCCTTAAACAAACTCAAAGAATCACAGCTTTACATTGACTATGTAAATGTAAGTATTGCATTATTTTGGAAAGTATTCACTTTGTCAGGTAACTTATGACAGTGTGGGACATCATACAGTACATTATGGACGTAGAGAGACTGATACTGTAAGATGGTTTCATGGCAAGTGTGTGTGGGAAGCTGAGGACTGGGTCTTATTTCACACATGGGGGTGCTAGAGAATTTGGAATTGTGTGGTACACGTAAGTGGCAAGTAATCAGCTTTGTCTCATTGTTAAAGCTTCGTCCCTGACAATGAGATGATATAATCTTGACCTTATGAATTTGTTTTCTTTTAATTTGAAGCATTTGTTGTGTTTTAGTACTTTGCAAGAAAATTAATTATTTTTGGTGTGTATTTCAATGTTGGTTGTAAGCCAGTTTCAGTGTGACATGAAACAAAAACTTCTTGTTCATGTATCTCTTAAGGTTATGCTCTAACATTCATTATTTGTTACAGTATGTTTTGTAACATGGCCAGCATGAGTGTGCAGATTGAAATTATGGGGGATTACTCATCTTTTTCCAATAGAGATTAGACTTCTTTAGCAGTTGCATAGGACTTTAAGTTTCTTAGGAAGCTGGCGATGGTTATTGAGAAATTGTGAAGGGGAAGGGAAGTGGGTAGCATCTAAAGTTTAACCAGTTGATCAATAATTTTGCATCTTGGTAATAAGACTTGATTGATGGGAACCTCCACTGTTGCAACAAAGGGGTGCTAAATTGTTGAAAATAGCAATTAGTGGAATAAAAAAATTATATATTTCAAATTTTATTTCAGAACATGGCATTAACGTTTAAGTGTACAAGAAGGATGGATATCATTATCTCCTGTTTTTGCTTTTAATATCCTGGGTGCTGTCATTTTGGATCTCATTACATTGTATGTTATTCAGTTGCCCAATATTATTGTTTAACACAAACGATTTTCTGCTTCAATTGCTTCCTGACAATAGCTTCAACCAAAATTAATGATGTGCTGGAAATTAAAAGAAAAGTAAGTGATAATGATACCCAAGGTTTTGTATGCTCAAATGTTACATGTATTTCCACGTTTTAAAATAGAATTTGCAATCTAGTTATTATTTTCAACAGTGTAGGGTAAATTGGTTGTAAGAGTGGAACCTAAAAAAATACACAAAAGGCTCTCTTTCAGTGCCCTGAAGCCAGTGTGGGAAAAAGCAATTCAAGAGAACTCAGTGTTCTCAATTGGTTAAGCTGCAATGCTTTGAACTTCCAAAGGAACTTTTTCATCAGAGAGGGCTAAGAAATTAACAAGCTTTGTATGACATACAATAATGGGACAGTCCCTATGGCATTTTCCCATTTACACAAAATTGTGTGTGATGAAGAAGCTAGTGATTTCATTTTTCTCTGGGTTATAGGAAGAACAAATTGACTTTTACTGTGAATTAAGTACATGAAACTCATCACAAAATCAGAATGCCTTTCACTGGTACAGTCAAATAATTATGCTTGTCCAAAAGGGGCAAAACGTGAAGAAGTATTTATTTGCATGTACATCCGAGTTTTGTATAATATATTATCTGTGTCAAGATTAGATTACATAAATTATGTCAAGATTTACATACATCTCAATTTAACAATATAGACCCTTTTCAGAAATGACGTCACGACACGTGATCTCGCGAACTGGAGGACAAGTAATCATAAACAAGTAGCACATTTCTGAAACTTGTGTGAACTTATCCTTGATTTTTTCGCGATATGGTGAACTTTTGTGCTGTATTTGGGTGCTCAAACCATTCTAACGGAGACAAGGACAAAAGTTATTTTCGCATACCTGCAATTATCAAGAGATTGAATGCTAAAAAGCGAGCTTTGTGCATCGAGCGCTGAGCAACGTGGCTCTCCAGGATCCGAAGAGAAGATCTTGGGGCTGATCCTAGTCAATTTCACAGAGTTTGCGGGGACCATTTCATATCAGGTTTGTATAAATGAACTGTATAACATAGTCCACAAGGCGAGATGATCGGTTTTGGTGATCTCGATCTTTATTCCCTCAGTGTTTGATTCTACCCACATCAGTTTTATGCTCAAAATTTAAAGCGTTCACTTTGTTTATGTTCTGATAGCAGTTGCTCGATCTCGTTTTCTAGGAAAACCATCATCAGTTTTTAACAAAAGCAACCCGGGTTGGGCACCAAACCAGAATCTTGGTTATGATTTCCGTGGCGTTTCAGTGGTGAGCCATGAAAGATTTGAAAGATTACAGGGAAGGAGTGAAAAGCGAAGGAGGAGTGAATGTGCCAGTGCTCTGCTTGAACTGTCCTGTCACCAACCATCAGATGCGATTGAAGAGGTAGATGAAGATGCAGCTAATATTGAAGACTCCACAGTTACAGTTAAAGAGTGCCAGACGGAAATAACTTTAGATTTCTTATCAGGTTTAGAGAAGGAAAATGCTTCACTTAAAGAAAATTTAAAATGAACTCCCTCAGTGAGGACTCTTTAAGAAGACAATGACAAAGTTCTTTTTTATACTGGACTGCCAAATTGGTCACTTTTGTTATGTTTGCTTAATTTTCTAAAGAATTCCAGTCCAGAGCTTAAATCATCAAGAGGGACTTTAAGCCCCTTTCAAAAAGTTTTGCTTGGGTTAATTCGCACAAGGTTAAATTTGCTAGGGAGGGACTTGGGGTACAGGTTTGGGGTATAAGTGAGGCCACTGTCTCTCGCACATTTCTTCATGCTTTGGACGTACTTTACCACAGACTTGAACCTTTGATCATCTGGCCTGACAGGGATGCCCTTTGTAAAACTCTACCAATGGACTTTTGCAATCACTGTTGGCCAAACTGTGTACTGTAAGTTTTATTTCAGAGGGGTGGGGTGGGAGGGTTAGCGGCAAACACCTTACTGAAAATAGTGGACTTTTAGATCACCTTATCCCAGGGGATGTCATTCTTGCAGACAGGGGTTTTGATGATATCCAAGATTCAGTGGGATTATTTTGTTCGACAATCAAGATCCCTACATTCACAAAGGGGAAAAAGCAGCTAAGTGGAATTGAGGTACATGTAGAGCAAACCCGCAGGATAGCAAATGTCTGCATTCATGTAGAGAGGGTTACTGGAAATATTCGCAAGAAATATAGTATTCTTAGTGCTACTCAGCCAATTGATTTTGTCACCGTGCGAAATGGGGATGCAACCACCCTGGATAAGATTGTAACAAGCTGTTGTGTCCTAGTTAATATATGTGACTCAGTAGTTCCATTTGAGTAAAATACTTTAATGTGAGCCTTGTCTTTAAAACAGATTTATGTACAACAATAAAACTAGTTTGCAAATAGTTACTTAGCATCACTTCGTTAAACAAGCTGTTCTTAAAAGCAATGGTAGCGAAATGTAGAAGTTTATTATTTCAGTTCAAGGAATGAAAAATTATCTTGAGAATCCATCCATGTTGTGAGAGCCTATTCACTGTGCTGCTTTCGCATGGACTTGCTCCTTCGTTGCTTTTGGCAATCTGGACAGTACCATGTCTTTGATTTTGGATATGCTTTTAATTTTAGACATTCCAAGGGAAACCACTGATAGCTGCAGTTTTCATCATCACATCCAACCATTTGGCCATGTTCACCACCCCTACAGCAACAAAATTCAATAGCAACCTCCCCTTTCACTGCAGCTGATTCCTCTGTTGAAGGTGTGACTGGTCTTGAATAACCACCTGCCAATAAGCTCAGGCAAAATTCCTTGTACAAAAAACTCTTTTGCTTTGGGAACCTTCTCCTCCCAAAACATTCTGTCTGGAAAAATTATCTCAATAAAAAGACCCTTTTTGGTCCAAACAACAAAGTCAGTGTATTTCAGGTTTCTGCACATCAGCTGCAACTGGACCTGTTGAAAAAGTTACAGAAAGATCAAAAGCTTAACACTATTTACAATTTAGCATCATAGTCTAAAAATTGTCACACAGTTCTACACATTGGGAAAATTTTCTTGAAAGGTTTGATGTACGCGATTAAACTTTTTATCCATTGTACCTGGTAATAATATTGGTGATTTTGCTTGAGTCAATGTGCTCCTGTTGCTGTCAGCTCCAAGCAGAAATTTTTGTCTTGGGCAGATGTCATAATTCTTGCGACAAAATGGACACTAAAAAAACAAAATTATATGTTACATTTTATTAATTAAGAAGGACAATAATGTTACAACCAGCAACATATCACAGACAAATAAAAAAACTTCAAGCACAAATCAATACCTTAATTTCACAACCACCAGCTCCACAACATTCGTAGCTCACCAACCCATTGGGCGATGCTCCAAGGTACAATATGGATGGTCTGTACTTACAAAGAGGCCTGAATTGGACATATTGAAATTCTTGTGTTTTCCTTTTTGATAACTTGCATAGGCTTCCCTGGCTACTTGTTCATGCTGACAGCCCCACTTGGTGGCCTCTGTGTCAAACCCAGCCATTTCTGGGTAGCATACATGTATGCAGCATGTATGCAGCATGTATGCCCATAATCAAGGAATGTGATGGGCAAGAGGAATCTGTGTGACAGGAGTTCTTAAATTTAGATGCTGTTATGCCCCCAGTCCTCATTCTAAACCAAAGTCTCGAGTTTGCCTGATCTCGGGTCCTTTCTTCCACCAGTGCCTGTTGTTTCTTGGTGACTTGGAGTTCTTTGACTATTTCTTCAGCCTTTTTCAGTAGAGTTGGGTAGTCTGCATTAGCCAGGCTCTTGTCATACAAATTGGATAGCACATTAGGTAGTTCAGGGCTTTGGAACAAAGCAATCTGCATGGTCAGGAATTAGGGACAAAATAGCTGGTTTGGAAGAGCACTTGTTGATGCCATTAAAAAAATCAGTAAGTTCAGTCTCTGTACAAGCTGCAACAGATGACCTCTTATTAAATGACTGAAGTAGTGTTAGAAGGAGTTTTGGAAAATTGGATATCCTTTACTCTGGAACAAGGCACTGATTTCACGGCTGATGGAAGAACCCAATAAGCTTTCTTTTCGGTGGCTGTCAAGGAATCCCTCCGCTTGCATCCAGCTTCAATAGCCCAAAACAGCGAAGCAACATGAGAGCAGCTCTCACCGAGACCAGCCATGCAATCACAGTGGACAGAAAGCACTTTCCCTGACTTTTCACAAACTACCCAAGGGGTGAGGGGCTTTTCTGACATCCTCTGAGAATGATTAACCTAAAGACAGAACATAGAAGGATATGAAGTAAGCCTGTTTGATTCGCGCAAACAACTGCGACATGAAGGGCACCTGGCAGTTGCTATGATCACATGCACATGTCACGATCAATGTTTCTCAGTTCTTGTATCTTACCTTCGCAATCAAGAGACGATTCTCGCCAAATTTCTTAGTGAAAACTACTCGAACCCATCCATTCGCAAAATTCTGATAGCAATCCAAGCTTTTGTAGTCCATTAATTGATCTTCAGTGTAAGGGCTTTTAGAAAACAGGAGATACATCCCAACGTGTATGTATGTCACGTTTGGCCAAGAATCAACATCGTCTATCCACTCGTTTCGCGGAATTTCGTGAGGATCTTCTCTGTTAACATCTTTTGTTTTCTCTAAATACCTTTGCTTATTTTCTTTTAACTGCAAACCCTCGAAATATCCAGGTAAAAACCCTCGCTTTATAGAGCCTCGTGCTGCCATTTTGTAAACAAACTCGAAGTCGTGACGTCACGTGACATGACGTCATATCTGAAATGGGTCTATTGGTTCATTTATCGAGATATGAAGTACGCGTGAAGTTTGGAGAACACGAAAGATGCGTAAGAGTTGCTCAAGGCATAGCCTCAAGCAACTCTAGCTTCTTGAGTGCTCTCCAAACTTCCCAAGTGCTTCATATGTCAATGAATGCGCAGCTAACTCATGAACTAATTGTTTTATAACATTTTGAATGCGGTAGTTTAATGCGGACATCATCAGTGCGTACAATGAGAATATGAAGCATGCTCGCACAATAGAAATTGACTACACCAATGTAGTAGCTATGTTATAACATGATTTCAATATACATTTCACAAAGACGTTAGAAGGGGGTATTTACTCAATTTGGCTTACACTGTTGACCGTTCAGCCCTTCAATTGCTTCGTGGAGGGTTCAAACAGTGCTTGAGGTTCGGTATCGCATGAGACATTTCACTTCGTTTCACCTGTTTTAGTGTGATTGTCATGGAGCTACAGGTAACACAGGCAGCCCAGACATACTGTATGTGTAATTATAAGCTTAATGTTCTGCATATAGTCAAAAATAATATTGATTTAAAAGTTCAAAAATAAATATTGTTTCAATTTAATATCACTATGTGTTTGTTGTGTTGCTCAATAACTGGTCTATTTTGCGGTGCTTCTGGCCTGTTCGCCTGTTATCATAACCAAAAATTTACAGTTGTTTTCGTTCAACATTTAAAATTTTCACCGCTACATTCTGGTTTATAATTCTCCGATGCAATGAGTCGATTCACGCTTTGTTTCAATGTAATTGAATTAGTGCGTGTGGGTTTTAAAACTTTTGTCTCCACGTATTTCCACTAAACCTGTATGAATTATTTAGTATCATGCTTTATCGTAATATAAGCTCTAATTTTATGCTGCAGATTTCATGTGAAATGAATATTTTTTCCGACCTCTTGCTAGCTTGTGAAAGTAGAAACTAACGTAAACAAGTTGGATTCGCTTCACCGCACACGTTTTCTAAATTTAGTTTCAGTGCAAACCTGAATATATTAAAATGGTGTTGAATGAAAAACAACTGGAGAACAACAGAACATGCCATGCCTATCTTAACTTTGTATCTATCTAAACCTATTTAAACCTTGCGGGTAATTTAAAGCAACATCAGACTAAATATAGCAACGCAATGTTATCGATGTTATGATCTCGCCGAAGCGGCGCGAGATGTAATACATACAAACTAATTACATTTTAACTACAAAGAAAAAAGCTTACCTCTGAGTGAAGTACTGATTAATTTTCCGCTTCATTTGGTACTGTGCAAGGCCACCAAAGTAGATATGTCACGTAACGTCGTCACAAAGATGAGAACTGCTGTTTGACCGTTTTCTCTCGAGAGCAAATGCTAGACTGAACTGTAGCGATGGAACAAGCTGAATTTATTGCGGTTGTCTGTCGCAACACCATGAGAAACCGCTACGGAAACACGAATTTGTTTTTCTCGCGAGGCTTCCAGGTTTTGTAACACTGTTTATTATATAAACACCAGTGAAATACCAAGTGAGCTTTCCCGCGAAAACTTCATATCTTCACATGTGAAGATAACATGTTGTCTTCACATGTGAAGAGATCACCGTCGTTATGGTTACATAATAAATCGCGCCTTTGAAAGCGGCGCCTTTGCCTCGACAAAATTTATTCTTAGACTTAGACCAGGGGCACCCAACGACAAGTTTCGGTAGATATCTGTTCGGTGGAGGGTTATTCGCCTTGGGCTTTCGGCGTAGATTAAAGAGTGCACTCGGATTTTCGTTATTAAAACGTGGCCTAAAAGATTCGAAATAGGGAAATCATAGCCTCTGAGGTTTTCGGAAAGGTCGTAATTGCTGTTTTTGGCAGTCAAAAACGTCAGCTAGCATTTTCGGTAAGAAAATAGTTCCCTAGAAAGCTCGTGGAAAGTTCATTTCAGCTTGCACTTTCTCAAAGGAAGATTTTGTTCCCTAACATTTTCGGGCAATTAAAATTTCAGCTAGGGAATCCGAACAGATGAACTTCTTCTAGCTTATGAAAACATCACTTTGAACAGACTTCAAACACCACAAGGTACTTAAAAATGCCTTTCTACAGCTTTTGGTTGATTTGGCTCGTTGGGTGCCCCTGTTAGACTTAGACTTAGACTTCTTAAATTTATTTTTAGACTTTATCAAATGAATTTGGTTTTCGTCCATGTACTTCTTCCATGTTTAGTAACGACACGTTCTACTTTAAGACCATTGAAAATATTAAAGTAAAATGGTTTGGTATTTCACTGGTGTTTATATAATAAACAGAATATTACATGCCCGCTTATGGATATGAATTTTATCTTCTCGTGGTCAACTTGATATCTCACTCGTTCGCTGCGCTCACTCGTGAGATATCGAGTTGACCACTCGAAGATAAAATTCATATCCACGCGCGGGCATGTAATATCCTCTATTTATTTTTGACACATTTACTCACGAATGGAGGTTATTCGATACTTCGATGACGAAGTGGGAGTGCCGATAAATGCGTTTGTTTTGTTTCATAACGTCTCAAGTCACGAACTCCAAATCAGCTGCACGTGCACAAAATTTATCACAAAGAAACATATCCAAAAGCACAGAAATAACACAAAATTTTATTTATTTTACCGTAATTTACGTTCCCATTTAAAATTATCGGTTGACCATAGTCTCCACAGGAGTTTTGGTACAAAATGAGCGTGAAATAGCCGGGACAAAAATTAAAATAGCCGAGTAAAGGTCCCGGTGTCCCGGCCCTAACAAAAACCCTGGTACAAATGCAAATCTTGATGTGGGTATGCAAACGTTTTGTATAGGGGAATCCTTGTTTACAATATTTGCCTCATTAGCATGAACAATTCAGTTTCTGATGGAGCTTCAAATAAATCAGTTCTGAATATTGAAAGCTTGTGGTATGAATAACTCTGCCAGTGAATATGAGCCTCATGTATTGAATACTTTTTGTGCAACGCGGGTTTAAAAACTCAAAATTTTGCAAAGAATGTATGAGCTCATTAGTGCTTTTGCCACCCAGGAATTTTGCAGTTTTTGGAAGACAATATCTCCTTGAATACTATACCTAAAGAGTTAAAAATTTCACAATGTATTAAATTTCACTAGCTCTTTAGCTGCCTGGAGTCAAATCACATCTAACATGTTTCCTTCTGTAAGCAAAGCCGTATGCAAATGAGCAAAAATGTAAACAATGACGTCAGCATGAATCCCCCTATACATAGTGTAATATTTTATTACCAATCTGTGTATGGGGAACTTAATAAATATTTATTACACGTGATGAACTTCCATCTTGATATGTGTACGTACCTTTAAATCTTGATATGTATTTTCAAATCTTGTTTTAGATGTATGCAAATCTTGATGTATGTAATCTAATCTTGACACAGATATACAAAACTTGATGTAAATAAATACATCTTGATGTTTTGTCCCTTTTGGACAAGTACAGTCAAACTTAATCATTAGAACTCTGGAATGTTGTGCATCAGTTTTCATCTTGATGAGCTTCTCGATTCCCCTTCAATTAAGAAACAGAATATCAGAATGATCTTGTTAGTACTACAACTATTGTGTTCATCTATGGCTGGTTTTCTTAAAGTGCACCTAACCCCCAATTTTTTTTTTCGCCTAAATAAATCTACTTATCATTCGGAGTATTTCGGCGAAAGAATTATTGGATTTGGTCTGATCCTCGATTTTTTATGGACAGCCAAAGTCTCCTTCAATTTGTTGCACAGCCGAGTAAAAGAGAGTCTGGGTCCAACGAGGTTGGTGACGTCATCCCAGGAACGATTGAAAGATAGCGTCTCAGTCAATCTCTCTTTTTGCAAGCGTTTGTTGGGGTCATCGAAGCACATTTATTTATTACAATTCATGGCAACTTAAACTACTAATGAGAAAAAAAAAAAGGTCCAAAGTCTTCCATACTCATTCAATGGCGTTTACGTCCCAGCGTGCCAGGAGCCTTGGGCACATAAACATCGACAACCCGTAAAATATTGGGTTGAAATGTTGCGTGCGTTTGGCCGGCCCCTTCACAACTTCGTCGCAACATGATGCAACAATGTTGCAAGATGTTGCGTTGAAATGTTGCGAGCGTTTGGCCGGGGCTTTAGCATGGCCTCTGAAATATATTTTGATTGTTGTTGGAAACCGGTTTTAATAGAGCGCTTGTGTCGAAGACTGTAGGACTCATGAAAGCCGAAAAATTTAAAGGAAGTTAGATTGACGAGGTTTTCCTAAAGGTACATATCGAGGGACAATTATTTTAGCTGCATTACATTCTGGACTACTTTGTGTCGCTGCGGTTAAATCCTTTGTGTATCCGATACGCAGCACACCGAATATCACGATACATTGAAGATGTGGTACATGCACATGTTTGGGTTGCATGACTATACAATAAACGAGTCTTAAAGAGGAGATCTTTTCACTGAACGGACTCATTGGAATTTTCTGTTTTCACCGCATAAAAGGGCATAAAAAATGCTTGTGAGATCAGCCGATATGTTTATTTCAGGAACAGCCGGTCTGTTTTTGGCTCATTCGTTTGCAAAACATCAAATCTTCTCTTAGGAGAGAAATGTTACATGTGGCAATACTATGAATATAAATTAACGGTTAAAATCATGTCTTATTTGCCCTCAGAGTTAGAATTATTGAGTTTCCTTAAAAGAACTTTGTGAGTGCAACAGAACTTCCGTTCCCGGGATGACGTCATACAAGCGCTGAACCCATTCTTCCCATAACTTGCTCGTGAAACAAAATGGCGGCGTTTTTGGTCGTAATTTCGAGACTTTACCGGGGCACAGAAAAGCGAAGATTCAACCGAATCAAAAAATTTTTTCACGGTTGTGCTTCTAATTCAGAGACGAATCATTTAAGGTGAAAAAAATATTGTGGGTGTTAGGTGGTTGGAACTTACATATAGTGAAGATTGTTGTTGTTGTTGTTGTTGTTAGTGACTGTAGCAATTTTGGTAGACAATGCAATTTCTCACCTACTTTGTCAGTTTTTGTAATCATGTCACCTTGAATGCATTAATTAATAGCTGTTTAAAATTCATTGTTGAAAACTATTGGCACCTTTTCCAATCCATAAATGATTGCTCATGGTAATGTTTGATTCAAGTTTGTCTTCAATTTGTATTGGTTTCGGCTGTAAACAGCCCAGTCCCACTGGTTTCACTCTTATGGTTTCCTTTTTTTTTTTTTTTCCAGCAATGGACCACAACGTCTGCACTGGCTCCACACAACAACCCAGTTGGTCATCTACAGGAGGTGGTGCTTAAAAAAGGACTACAGAAGCCTGAGTTTGAAGTATCTAATGGGCAGGGTCCACCTCATCAACGAACATTTGAGACCAGAGTAACAATAGGCAATCTGCTCTGCACTGGCAAAGGCAGGTCCAAAAAGGAATCCAAACGGAAGGCAGCTGAAGCCATGCTGAACACTATTAATAAAACAAATCTCTCAATGGAACCACCGGCTAAGAGAATGGCATTTGTTCCTGCTAGTTCGTCACCACCAGCACCCATCGCATTTCTTCCTGCAGGGACTCTGTAGAATACTATCTTGTCAGATGTTGTACAAGCTGATAATTGTTAGCCACTTAAAATGTTTTTACAATGTATGTATTGCTTACAGTGAAACTGTTTTGAGTGGATCACTTGTAAAAGACCTTAATATTAAACAGTTGCAGTACCTTAATTGTTCCTTTGTTAAGGGAGGTGACCATCTTCTACAAATACAGCTCACATGCAACTGGAAAGACTCAAAGAGATAAAGAGAAGGTGACAGAAAAGAAGAATTCCAGCACCTATTACAGTTATTCCTGCTGGAACATTCATTGTAGAATAGTATTTTGTCAGATGTTTTACAAAGCTGAGGATAAATAGAGTACATGTACATTTTTACGGTGAAACTGCATGTAGTGAGGAGATATCCTATAGTTGGGTATTCTGGTGGTGGTCACAGTTGCAATACTGTTATTGTTCCCCTGTAGAGAGAGGTGACCACCTGCCACAAGTACAGCTCTACAGCCCCACAGGCAAATGGAAAGACAAAAATAGACAAAGAGAAGGGAAAATGGAAAGAAAGAATAATTTAAGCAGATTTTAATTAAAAACTTTTCACTTGAGGGGTATTCATAGATGGAAAGATTCCATGTGCATGTTCGAATACACCCTAAACATCCCTTCCAGTAAGGTACTGTAGTACTGTGAGTTGGCAAACAAAGGGTGCATGGTATCTATAACATCCATAAACATCTGTCACAGTGTTTAATGTGAGGCTTTGCAGTTTCTATTAATTTGTCCTTTGT
>JAEMWC010000246.1:160000-192500 GCA_016490735.1 Pachyseris speciosa | reverse complement strand
TTAAGGCAACACCGGTTATTCCCATGAACACGTCTCTTACATGCACGTCAATTGAAAAAGGTTTAAAAATTAAAATACAAAATGCTTCTTAGAAAAGACGAATTGGCTCACTAAAATATTATGAAAATCTGTTTTTGTTCAGTGTTTATTGCAAGGCAAGTGGCATAGTACAGTGAACAATACAAACAGTTCACCTCATCCATATGTGAAAAAGGGCTAACTACTGTCTATGTACGCATCGTGTCAAACACTTCACGTAAGTTGCCACACCTTTTGCCTCCTCTCTCGCTTTGTCTTCAGCTGCCAAAAGCGCTTTTATCATTGCAACCTGCCCGATGGCTAGTCCCATTTTTTCAAACTGTGCGTCTGAGATCATTTTTTAAAGCGGATATACTGTAAACCTGTTACAAGAAAAACGTAAGTATCAAGTTACTAGTTATTAGACAAAACGTAACGTACCATTCTCTGTTGCGTATATGTCATCTCTTATTTCCTAGATACATAGAATTTGTCGTTTTCAGCGATAGCCTGCGAGCAAGCTCTCTCGAGGGGTGGGGTTGGAAGGAGGAAAAATCCCCTCCCCGGGAGAGCTTGCTCGCAGGCTACCTCAGCGAGGTTTTGCTCTGCAAAGGAATGGTTGAAACATATTTTAGTTATTATGTAAAATTACTAGTTTAAATCCAATTTTTTACATGAAGTATAGGGCGAAAAAAGTTAACGTTCTCGATCGAATTAAGAGACGTCGGAAGGAACTGGTCACTAAATGCTTTAAGGCAACACCGGTTATTCCCATGAACACGTCTCTTACATGCACGTCAATTGAAAAAGGTTTAAAATTAAAATACAAAATGCTTCTTAGAAAAGACGAATTGGCTCACTAAAATATTATGAAAATCTGTTTTTGTTCAGTGTTTATTGCAAGGCAAGTGGCATAGTACAGTGAACAATACAAACAGTTCACCTCATCCATATGTGAAAAAGGGCTAACTACTGTCTATGTACGCATCGTGTCAAACACTTCACGTAAGTTGCCACACCTTTTGCCTCCTCTCTCGCTTTGTCTTCAGCTGCCAAAAGCGCTTTTATCATTGCAACCTGCCCGATGGCTAGTCCCATTTTTTCAAACTGTGCGTCTGAGATCATTTTTAAAGCGGATATACTGTAAACCTGTTACAAGAAAACGTAAGTATCAAGTTACTAGTTATTAGACAAAACGTAACGTACCATTCTCTGTTGCGTATATGTCATCTCTTATTTCCTAGATACATAGAATTTCGTTTTCAGCGATAGCCTGCGAGCAAGCTCTCTCGAGGGGTGGGGTTGGAAGGAGGGAAAAATCCCCTCCCCCCGGAGAGCTTGCTCGCAGGCTACCTCAGCGAGGGTGTTACTTCTGTTGAGCATGTGTTTGGTACCAGCATGTAGGCTTGACTTCTTCAGTCCACCACACCACCCCTACAGCCAATTTTCCCAACTGCTGAATTATTTGTGCTTCTATTTTTAGGTATGGTGTGGTAGGGATAGGCTTGTTACTGGAGGGAATTTTGATTTCCAGTGGAATTTACTTTAGTTTGGCCACAAAATGTCTTATTTGGCGGGATGCAGAAGGCGGGATGCAGAGGAGGCTTATATTTGTAACTGCAAGGAAGTTTTTATTAGCTTATTCCAACTTACCTTGTGCTGCTCAAATATAGGCTGTAAATCCTTAAAGTTTTTCTCCAGGAAATTACCCAGCTACAAGACATTAGAGAAGATTGTTTTACGACTACATTAATTATTAACAGAATCAGCCAAGAATTAGAGGTTTGGTGACGGAACACAACAGTTAACTCACGATTGCTCTACCAAGTAGGATTATACAAAAGGTCGCAGGAGTTATCTAGGGTGAAATCATGAAAGAATGATTGAAGGAAAAACGAGTGGGAAAAACAAGTGACTTATTGGAAGTGAACTGTACAAAGTACAACCTGAAATTGTCATCGCTTTTGCGGTGGTCTGCTACGATCGATTTGTGACGTATCGTCACGCAATACTTAGACTGTCAACATGTTATTGTACTTTATGCACCTATCAGTGTCAAGCCCGAAGGGGGGGGGGGGGTGGTCGGGCAACCCACAGGAATTTGACTGTCACGTATATCCCAGGGTAGGGATTTTGATCGGACAGCACGTCCCCAGGGTGGGGAATTTTGACATGGTCGCCATCTTGGATAACGGGGAGAGTCTGGAAATGAGCCACCATCTTGGAAAGTACCCAGAAGGCATTTGGATGAATTTCCCGCGTTCGTGGTTTCGGGCGTGAGAAATGGCTGAAGGAAAGGTGAGTGAAAATGTGTATATTTGCTTTCTAAGCCAAAAATTTCGATTTTAATGGCCGTAGCTACAGATTTAATATTGATCTTACAATCTTAAGGGAATATACCTTTTTTTCTGTCGGTTTTCGAAAGAACTGACCTGCCCAATTGTTTATGATTGCACTGTATCAAACTTTATGCTCTGTCACGAGTTTTTGTCAGACAAGTTTATACATTAGCGCAAGATTCGTAAAGTATTTGATGTAGTGCTGTTTTGATCCAGGTCGAGTTTGGCGAAAGCAGAAAGGTGTTTCGACTTTTAGAGGGAGAACATGCCTTTTCTGAGGAAATAAAGAAAGCATTTGGTATTAAAGACCATTTGTTAATGTTTTGTATAAAAGTTTAATTGAGGCTTTGATACGTTATTTATTGCTTTCCTCTTGTGTGCAACAAGGACTGAAGGGTATATGACCGCCTTCCCTTGCCCCAGGGTGGGGGATTTTGATACTTTTGACAATTATTTTTTTGCCCGGGGGTGGGGATTTTGATAATTATTTTTTTCAGAAAATGTCAAAATCCCCACCCTTTGCCCGACCCCCCCCCCCTTCCCCCTGCCTCGGGCTTGACACTGATAGGTGCATTACCAATCATGGTTCGCATTCGCACTCATGAATTAAAGGGAAAATTCCGGCCTTATTGCAAAAACAATGGCCCTATTTCATTGGGTAACATTCGACGCCGTCAGATACAAAAGCGCCGGGACATAAACTAAGATTGCCCAGAACAGCATCAAAGTAGAAGTATTGCGTGACGGCTAGGCTTGGATAAATTCTCCAAGCTCGTAAAATGGCTTATTCTGCCTTCCGGCAATGCTCGCAAAAATCGCTTATTCTGCTCGAAATTCTGCTCGGTATCCGAAAAAATTATCGGCCCTTCGGGCTGTAGTTATTTTCGCAAATTTAAAAGGAAGCCTGGAACTAATTAGATATTCATTATGCGTAGCAAAATTGTAATTCATCTTACTTTAGGTCACTATTATTAGACAAAACAGTGAATTTTTTTATTAGCATCTTACAACCGTTATGCATATCATTAGTGCCGCTGATTTTCTCTCATTTTGCTCGAATTCTGCTCGAAAATGGCTTATTCTACCTCGACATCAGTCCGAGTCACTACGGAGTTACATGAGAAGCATGCGAATGCTTATCAAGTCACATTACAGTGTTTGCTTTCGAGCCAGTCGACACGATTTATAGCGATTCAACCCTTTGGACAGTGCTTTACAGGAGTCACCGAACGTGAGTAATTTGCCTGCCCTCTCTTCGTTTTCCACTAACCGTTATTTTCCGCCAGAAATTTCTTACTTACATGGCGAACGAGCTAACCCCATCCTCTGTGGTCCCAATCTGCCCACCGGGCGCTACAGCTGACCCACCGGGTCATAAACCCAGTCTCGAAGAGACGATGGCGAGCCTAAGCCAAAATATGGGTCACATGGCGGACATGATGGGAAAAATGTATGATCGCCTTAACGAAAACGACAACGCATTGAGCCAGCGCCCACCGGGCCCGCGCGAGAAACGACAACGTCGAAGGCCTCTTACTGACTCAGAGTCAGACCCCGAAGAGGAGGATAGACCTCATGGGAAATCGAGGCGTACGGATGACGACGCCTTAAGCGTACACGCGTCCAATTCGGACGACGACGTCAATACTCTGTTGAATGGTAGTCACCCACCGGGTTCAAGCAAAGTCACCGACACAGCTGATAATGAGGATGCGATTCTCAAAGAGCTAGAAGCTGCACTGCACGATGCTGAAAACAAGGGGCCGAAAATTCAGCAGCAGCTTGCAGACATCGCTCTTAAGCGTTGGATGCATACGGCATTCCTTAGGGGCATGGAAGGAAACTAACTTCTGATGAGGAAATTCTTTCCACTGTAATTGGAATGAAAATTGATTTTGATGAACCTCCTCAACAACATTTTCTACCCACATGTCAGAGGCCCACCAGTGAGGAAGCTGTTATTGATCTAGAAGTGAAAAAGCTTCTATCGAAAAGTGTCATTGAGCCCACCGGGCATAGTCAAGGAGAAATAATTTCTGATGTATTCGTGCGCGCTAAAAAAGATGGTGGCCACAGAATGATTCTTAACCTTAAGAATCTTAACAAATATGCAAACAAACTCCATTTTAAGATGGACACTCTCAACACCGTCATTAAACTAGTTGAGAAAGATTGTTTCATGGCGTCAATTGACTTGAAAGACGCATACTATTCTGTGCCCATCGCCACATCGGACAGAAAATACTTACGATTTTTTTGGAGGGGGCAACTTTACCAGTTCACATGCTTACCCAATGGCCTCTCATGCGGCCCCAGAAAGTTTACCAAACTTCTTAAACCCGCACTACCAGAGTTACATCTCAAGGGTCATATCTCCAGCGGTTATATAGACGACCTGTACTTACAGGGGAAGACTGATGATGCCTGTGTGCAAAATGTTATAGACACCGTAACTCAAATTGATTCCTTGGGACTCGTAACCCACCTGGAAAAATCTGTCTTTAACCCAACCCAACAACTAGTAATTCTGGGTTTCTTTCTGAACTCAGTTCATATGACAATTACATTAACTCGGGAAAAAGCCCTGACACTCCAAACTGCGTGCACATCGCTGCTTAACACGGTTTCTCCTACTATAAGGGTGGTAGCACGAGTGCTCAGAAAGATGGTTTCATCTTTTCCTGGGGTCATGTACGGGGCTCTATACTATCGCCACATTGAATACGATAAAACTTGCGCACTGCGAAACAACCGATGGAATTTTGACAGGCGCATGTCTTTATCGGCGAATGCGAAATTGGAGCTTGAGTGGTGGATAGCTAATGTGATGACAGCGGAAAATGTAATGACCCGGGATCAGCCATCATGCGAGCTGATGACGGATGCTTCTAACGAGGGTTGGGGGGCTGTGTGCGGACCACAGTCGACAGGTGGCCTTTGGGCTTCTGACGAAAAGCGCCACCACATTAACTATCTAGAACTGTTAGCAGTTTTTCTAGGCCTTAAAGCTCTTTGCAGCTCGCACCGCGACAGGCATATCCGTTTAAAGATTGATAACACCACTGCGGTTGCGGTAATAAACCACATGGGAACAAGCCATTCTGGGCACTTAAACAAATTATGCAAGGAAATTTGGGATTGGTGTATAACACGAAATCTCTGGATCAGCGCGGGACACATTGCTGGCAAAGCTAATGTAGAAGCTGATCTCGAATCCAGACAAAACCAAAGCATCGCTGAATGGATGCTAAATACAACCTTGTTCTCACAATCCCTGAAAACATTACAATTTGCACCAGATATCGACCTATTCGCGTCTAGACTGAACAACAGCTTCCTAATTATGTCGCATATAGGCCGGAGCCAGACTCAATAGCCATTGATGCCTTCACAATCAACTGGGCAAAATTAAAGTTCTATGCCTTTCCTCCCTTTAGTGTTATAGCAGCTGTGCTCAAGAAGATCCAGGAGGACAAAGCCACGGGTGTCTGCGTGCTTCCTAACTGGCCGACACAGGCCTGGTTCCCCAAGGCAATGAAAATGACGGTACAGGAACCGGTAGTGTTGGAAGCGAGCAAAACACTACTCCATTTGCCAAACCAACCAACCGCACTCCATCCGCTCCACAAAAAACTGGCCCTGCTTGTTTGCCACTTATCAGGACGCACCTGAACAATAAAGAGATCTCAACTACTGCGAAAGATATCATTATGGCCTCTTGGCGCGCTAATACTGTTAAACAGTACCAAATACACCTCTCGCGTTGGGAAACGTTTTGTAAATCTCGGAACATAAACAAATTTAACGCTAGCATTGAAAATGGAATTGATTTTTTGGCATCCCTTTATGAGAAAGGCTTGGGATACAGCGCCATTAATACCGCTAGGTCCGCCCTGTCCTCAGTACTTGACCTTCCAGGTGGGAATACATTTGGTACTCATCCGCTTGTGACTAGATTGTTCGTCTTTGAGCTTAAAGCTTTACCAAGACACTACTGTATGGGATGTCGGACAGTGTTGCAGTACCTAAAAACGTTGCATCCGATACCCGAACTTAGCTTAAGACTCTGACTAAGAAACTAACAATGTTACTTTGTCTTCTCAACAACGGTGCCAAACCTAACAAAACTAGATGTTTCCTTATGTAAGCATTGCCGGATAAATACGTGTTCTCCATCGGAGAGAAACTTACCAGAAAAGCTTGAGCCAATTGAACTAGTTGCGTACAAGCTGGATGAAAGCTTATGTGTGGTTTCCCACATAACACATTATCTCCATATGACAAAGGAGCTTAGAGGACAGAACTGTCAACTTCTCATAAGCTCTATTTAACCACATAATCCGGTCTCCAATTCCACAATAGGTAAATGGGTGAAGTCTATTCTCGACGACGCAGGCATTGACGTCACCAAATTCTCTGGGAATAGCGCTAGACCCGCTGCGACTTCCTATGGTACTCACACTGGTCTTATTCTCCAAGACATACTTAAGACCGGAGGCTGGTCTAATGCACAAACATTTGCTACCTACTACAATAAGCCAATTGAGACCAATTTTGGTGCTAGCATTTTAGAACACTTCCGGGGTACTCAAAACTCTTAGCTCTGTTACATTTTATGTGTAACGCAATGGATTGTTCATTGCTATCATGCCTGTTATGACCCATTAAAGCTGTTATTCCTTTACGCGATCCACAGCTCCTTCACTTGTTCGTTTCCAGGGCTTTCAAATCTCATGTAACTCCGTAGTGACTCGGACTGATGTCGAGGTAGAATTCTAAAATTAAACGAGACTTACCTAAGTCGATGTTTGATTGGAATTCTTCCTCGTCATCAGTCAGGAACGAAGGAGTTACATGCCCGGCCCTTGGGTTTTTTCCCTCCCGCTCCTTCGTTCCTTTTTTCTCCTGGAAACACTCGCTTTTAAGACTGACTTGATAAGCATGCGCATGCTTCTCGTGTAACTCCTTCGTTCCTGACTGATGACGAGGAAGAATTCCAGTCAAACATCGACTTAGGTAAGTCTCGTTTAATTTTAGAATTCTGCAGGCAGAATGCTCGCCTCAAAAATCGCTTATTCTGCTATTCTGCTCGAAATTCTGACGGCAGAATTTATCCAAGACCAGTGACAGCCGACATAACAATCTTAGGAGAAAAGAGTATTGTTAAAACTAAAATGAAAGTTAAAAGTGGCAACAGCATGATGGGGTTTTAAAATATTTCAATTTTGCACGAGCTATGCCATGTTATGAACATTCATTTTGTGCGACGAAATTGGATACAGGCTCAATTCCTTGTTTCTTCAACTGCGCTATGGCCATTATTTGAGGAACAAATTCTTTGCCGTTCTCCAATGCCCTATAAAACCTGTATTGATGAATATAACTTAAATCCGCTTACCTCTTCGTCACTATTAAATAAAATTTAACTGCTTGCAACCACACGGAGTCACCTCATCGGAGCAGCAAAGTGCAAGCTGGAGGCCTGATAACTAGGGTCGAAAGTCTGAAGTCCGAAGTCCGCAGTCCGCAGTCCGAAGTCCGAAGTCCGAAGTCCGAAGTCCGAAGTCCGAAGTCTGAAGTCTGAAGTCCCTCCTCGGCTTTCGTACCCAACGACAAGTTTCGGTAGATATCTGTTCGGTGGACGGTAATTCGCCTTGTGCTTTCGGCGTTGATTAAAGGGTGCACTCGGATTTTGACTCGATTTTCGTAACTAAAATTCGCAATGGGAAAATCATAACCCCTGAGATTTTCGGAAGGGTCGTAACTGCTGTTTTGGCAGTCAAAAACGGCAGCTAGCATTTTCGGAAAGAAAATTGTTCCTAGAACAGCTTGCATTTTCTTAAAGGAAGATTTTGTTCCCTAACATTTTCGGGTAATTAAAATTTCAGCTAGGGAATCCGAACAGATGAACTTCTTCTAGCTTATGAAAACATCGCTTTAAACACACTTCAAACACCATAAGGTACTTAAAAATGCTTTTCTACAGCTTTTGGTTGATTTGGCTCGTTGCGTGCCCCTAGAATTTGAAAACAACGAAAGTGAAAGACAATTCGTTTTAATGAATGTATTTTGACGGTAATGAAGGTATTGGGGAGCGGAAAAGAAAGTTAACAATTTTCGATATTCTCGATCAAATTTTTCTCTCTGCCGTCTCGATTTATTACTCCAAGGTCTCCTATAATGAGTCTGAAATCAAACGCTGATAAACATCGCTTTTTGACTCGACAGATTTGGTCGGTGGTTACAAAAAGCGACTCTTTCACTTGCAACACCGCTCAGATCAGTATGCTAAACAAAGCAATAAGTAGCACCTTGAAGTTTTCATTCTGTGATCAGAAAAAACAAAACAAAACCAAACAAAACGAACGACAAAGCCAATAGACCAACCTGCAAAGAACGGGCGACTCTCTAGAGCGTTTAATTTATTAAGCCGAATTTTGGTTGTTGGTTACAAAAAGCGACTTAAACCGAACTTACGTTTTTGTGAGGGATTTTTAGTTGCCTTGGTAATGTGCAGGCGGGTACCGGCAAGAAGTCAGAGGTTTAGGTGTTGTAACAATAAGCCGGCGAAAATCTATTATATTCATTGCTTGACTGCCGCAGACGTCAAGGTGAATTAAAAGGTAAGAAGTTATATACATAACATTTATTGTTTGCACGATTCGCTCTACCTTCAATGTTAGCTTGTTGGTATAAATAGCCGCCGATTCTGTTTCTGATCTTTCCTCATAAATGTGATTTTCTGGCGATTTTATCACTTGATTTGGGATCCTCAGACTTCAGTGCGACTACGAAATTGGGTATCTTCAAACCTGATGCTTTCCCGGAGTTCTCGCTCGTTCCCGATTGTGACAAGAAGATACGTGAGAAGCTAGAAACGATAACGGCCATACAAGCGCTTTTCTTAAGCGTTTGAACTCGATTTTACTGAAAAAGTGGTACTCGTTCTCGGATCTTCTCGAACTCGCGGTGATACTCAAATTTGAGTCTCCATTACAGCTGAGATGACTGATTGAACTCTCTGTTCGCCTGGAAACCTATCACTTCACATGCGAACAATATAGTACCGTGATTTTTAACTCAGTGACATTTCCATTAGATTCGCTTCTGTTTCCGCTGTCCACTGAACGATCATTTGAATACTGACAGTCTAGCCCCTTTACTCAGCTAAAGGCGGGCCACTTAAATCTTGTTGTCTCACAGGCAGCCCAGACATATTGTATGTGTAATTACAAGCTTAATGTTCTGCATATAGTCAAAATATTGATGTAAAAGTTCAAAAATAAATATTGTTTCAATTTAATATCACTATGTGTTTGTTGTGTTGCTCAATAACTGGTCTATTTTGCGGTGCTTCTGGCCTGTTCGCCTGCTATCATAACCGCTTGGTAGCCATTATTCTTACACCTATATTCACGGTTCAAAGGGTGTCTAAAAATTCGAAATACTCTAAAGAAAAGCTCACTTACCTTTAGCTGAAAGCTTCCTTGAGTGTCCTGGCCGGTTTAAATAGCGATTTTTCGCTTTTTGTTACCAGACGGTTCTTCCACTAAAGAAGAATTGAAGGCAGGCTAGACCAAAACCGACCACCTCCACGCGAAGCTCCATAAATTCTCTAATAATCGTCGGATTTGCTCCAATTTGCGATCAGCGGAACGGCGGTTAATGTGGCTTCCTGTATATTGCTCCCTGAGAATTTATGGAGCTTCGCGTGGAGGTGGTCGGTTTTGGTCTAGCCTGCCTTCAATTCTTCTTTAGTGGAAGAACCGTCTGGTAACAAAAAGCGAAAAATCGCTATTTAAACCGGCCAGGACACTCAAGGAAGCTTTCAGCTAAAGGTAAGTGAGCTTTTCTTTAGAGTATTTCGAATTTTTAGACACCCTTTGAACCGTGAATATAGGTGTAAGAATAATGGCTACCAAGCGGTTATGATAGCAGGCGAACAGGCCAGAAGCACCGCAAAATAGACCAGTTATTGAGCAACACAACAAACACATAGTGATATTAAATTGAAACAATATTTATTTTTGAACTTTTACATCAATATTTTGACTATATGCAGAACATTAAGCTTGTAATTACACATACAGTATGTCTGGGCTGCTTGTGGTTGTCTAGGATCCCATCAGTGGATCATTTAAGTGCTTAAGACAATGCTACGTAGCCGTGGGTCACATGCCGTTGATTATCAAAATTGAATATTTTGTTCGGCGCATTGTACTTTTTACGCATGGATGCATTGCGTTACATAGGAACTTTTGCAGGCCCACGCACCGGATTAAAAGCCGGGTTTATCTTCTTGGTGGCGTGATATTTCGAAGCGCATTGAGTGCACAGAAAGTCGGGATCCATGTACAGAAGCAATAATTAGTGCGACCGTCCTCAAGCAGAAGCTTCAACGGGGCCACCCAACGACACCGGTTTCAGTGAGATATCTGTTCGGAGGAGGATAGTTCGCCTCAGGCTTTAGCGTCGATTTAAGATTACACTAGGGTTTTCGTGACTGAAAAGTGACCTAAAAGAATCACAGCCCTGAGGTTTTTCGAAAGGTCGTAATTGTTACATGAAGTAGTAGTTAGAGTCTTCCCAGGATTCTGTGGGGGCATTAAAAGCACATGGCTCGTTGAAGTTGTGATTGTTTCATTTAGTTACAAAACCCTTTATCGTCAATCCCAAACATGGTGTCAGAAGTCAAAAGCCATGGAAACGTGTCCATTTACAGTAGAAGATTTTGAAGAGAGCCATTTTTCAGTTGCAAGCAAGTCCCTTGTCGCTTTATCAAGTGTTCCGAGACAGCCGCCACGTTGGATTTTTAAGGTCGGCACACACGGAAGGACTAGTCCCTGCGACTAGTCCCCGCGACTAGTCCCGGGACCAAGTCCCTTTGTGTGAACTACCCATTCAATTAGAAAATCTAGTCGCAGGGACCAAAATTTGGTCCTGCGACTTGTCCCACGAATTCAAACTATGTTTGAATTCGTGGGACAAGTCGCAGGGACTTGTCCCCTCAAATTATGCTGGTCCCTGCGTGTGAACTGTTCGTGGGACTAGTCCCTGCGACCAGTCCCTTCGTGTAAACTCTTCAGGGGACTAGTTGCAGGGACTAGTCGCAGGGACTAGTCCCCTCGTGTGTGCCGACCTTTACTGCTTTCGAAAGCATCAGAACTGTGAGTATGAAGCATTTCAAGTTTTACCATGCCATTTTACAGTATACCGCCGCCACAGCCTATGAACGTAAAGGACGATGTGTCTACAAATTGGAAACTTTTTAGACAATCATGGCAGTATTATGTCACCGCAACGGAGTTGAACAAGAAACCGAAGGCAGTTCAGGCTGGGGCATTATGTTCTGTTATGAACCGCTCTCAATTGATGACCTTTTGAAGGATTATGATGATGTATTCAGTGGTTTGGGTTGTCTCCCAGGTGAATACCACATTGAAGTTGATCCAAGTGTCAAACCTGTACAGTATGCTCCAAGACAAGTACCAGTTCCACTCAAAGCAAAGCTCAAAGAAAAGATTGATGAAATGGAACAGCAAGGTATCATTGTCAAAGAAAATGAGCCAACACAATGGATTAGCATCCTTGTAGCAGTGCAGAAACCGGGAAAGTTACATGTGTGCATTGATCCGCGAGATTTGAACAGGGCCATCAGGAGGCCTAAATACCAGATGCCTACAGTGGTTGAAGTATTGCCTAAACTAGCTGATGCTAAAGTTTTCACAGTCTTAGATGCAAAGGATGGCTTCTACCAAGTTAAGCTCGATAAAGAAAGTTCCCTGTTAACAACGTTCTGGACCCATTTGGTCGATATCATTACCTCCGGATGCAACAAGGTATCAGCAGTGCTCCTGAGGAATATCAGTGTCATCAGAATGAAGCTCTTGTAGGCCTGAAGGGTGTAGACGTAATTGCAGATGACATCCTATGTTACGGCAATGGAGCCACTACAGGAGAAGCTTTAGCACGTAGTGTGAATTTGAAGCTGAACAAGAAGAAGTTAAGGTTGAGGTTAGACCAAGTTACCTACATGGGTCAGCTGTTTACTTCTGAAGAACTTAGGCCCGACCCAATGAAAGTAGAAGCTATTGCAAGTATGCCACGACCTGATGGCAAGAAGGCAGTCCAGCGTCTGTTAGGATGTGTGAACTATCTATCCAGATTCATGCCAAAGCTTTCCGAAGTATCTGAACCCCTTCGAAAGTTAACCGAGAAAGATGCTGTCTTCATATGGGAAAGCCAACAAGAGGAAGCACTCCAATCCATCACGAACATGATCAGTTCTGCACCTGTGCTCAAATATTATGATGTATCCCGTGAAACTACTATCCAGTGTGATGCCTCAGAGTCCGGCTTAGGAGCCACGTTGCTACAGAACGGGCAACCAGTAGCCTTCGCATCAAGATCCTTGTCAGCTGCAGAGCGTGGTTACGCTCAAATTGAAAAAGAATGTCTTGCCATTGTATTTGCTTGCAGTCGTTTCAATCAGTACCTGCGCAGTAGAAGATTAACAATGGTGGAGACAGACCACAAACCACTGGTTCCCATATTTCAGAAGTCTCTTCATTCCGCACCCAAACGGTTGCAGAGAATGCTCTTACGATGACAGAGACAATCTTCAGGTGAAGTATCTTCCAAGATCTCAGATGTACATCGCAGACATGCTGAGCAGAGCTTATCTCCAAACAGATCATGCCCAAGATGGAAACGTCCCAGAGTACCAAATCTTCCAGCTCAAGGAAGAACAGCAGCTGTTCCAAGAGATTGCTGACATCAACCAAGTTGATTGCATGCGCCTATCGGAGGGTACTCATCAGAAAATTAAGCAGTGCACCCTAACAGATGCCACATTGCAAAGTCTTATCAATACAGTCACAACAGGGTGGCCAGCTTCAAGAGAAGGCGTTCCTATTTGCATTCGCGCGTATTGGAACTATAAGGAAGAATTAACGGTTCAAGATGGTGTTCTTTACAGAGGAATGAAAGTGATTATCCCCTCTTCCATGAGACCTCAGATGATTGCCAGAGTTCATTCCAGTCATCTTGGTCCTGATGCGTGTGTTCGTCGAGCACGTGATGTGTTATTTTGGCCAGGCATGGCACGTCAAATCAAAGAATCAATTCAGATTTGTGAAGTCTGTAATGATTTTCTTGCTAGACAACAGAAGGAGCCACTAATGACACACAAGCTTCCAGATTTACCATGTCGCTCAAGACATCTTTGTGCTTGGCAACAAACAGTATTTAGTGACTGTTGACTACTATAGTGATTATTTTGAATTAGATCTCCTAAAAGACACAACTACTGAAACAGTGATCAGGGCAACAAAAAGTCATTTTGCAGGACACGGCATTGCTGACATGGTCACAGACAACGGTCCTCAGTATTCCAGCTCACAGTTTGCTAATTTTGCTCAGGAATGGGAATTTCAGCACACAACTTCCTCACCATTGCACAGTCAAAGTAATGGAAAAGCTGAGTCAGCAGTTAAGATAGCCAAGACCTTAGTGAAGGAGGCAAAGCGTGACAACAAAGATGTGCATATATCCTTGCTGGAATGGCGCAACACTCCAGAAAGCAATGGGTTAAGCCCAGTGCAAAAGCTCATGTCTCGCAGGACAAGAACCACCATTCCAACATCCGACATCTTGCTCAAGTCAGAGGCTGTAGTTGGCGCATTTGACAACCTCACAAGGAAGAGGCAAGTGGCTAAAGCAAGTTATGATAAGCACGCTAAACCATTACCAGAGCTCCTAATTGGGGAACCAGTAAGACTTCAGCCAGCAAACCCTAAAGCTCCGTGGGAGAAAGGTTCTTGTGTCGCAAAAGTTGGTCCAAGTTCTTTTCTTATTGAAACAGAGAATGGAAACCTGTACAGACGGAATCGCAAGTTCATTCGTCAAGTTCCTAGCAAGGCACCAGATCAGTCTCCAATCACACAGCACAGTGATCAAGTCTCTGAGCGGTCTGTTGCAGCTGGTCCAAGTGTTCAAACTAGTGTCAGTCAAGTACCGGACATAGATAAAGTACGAGCTGTCGTGACACGGAGTGGCCGAACCATTGTGCGTCCGTCTAAGCTGAACGATTTTGTGACTTAGTGAACTCTGAGTTTTTTTTTCTCTTTTGTCTTTTAGCTTTTCTTCAGAGAACAGTAAAGAGAAACAGATTTTTTTGTATCACTTGCTTTGTGATAAACTGTTGTCAATTGCTTCTCAGTGATTGTTTTTTATTATTCACTAATTTTTCATTGTTTCTTTTGTAAAAATGGGAGATGTTACATGAAGTAGTATTTAGAGTCTTCCCAGGATTCTGTGGGGGCATTAAAAGCACATGGCTCGTTGAAGTTGTGCTTGTTTCATTTAGTTACAAAACCTTTTATCGTCAATCCCGAACAGTAATTATTACTGTACTGTACTGCTAAATGAAACAAGCACAACTTCAGCGAGCCATGTGCTTTTAATGCCCCCACAGAATCCTGGGAAGACTCTAAATACTACTTCATGTATCATGTAACATTATTGCTGTTTTTGGCAGTCAAAAACGTCAGCTAGCATTTTTGGAAAGAAAATAGTTCCCTAGAATGTTCGTGGAATTAAAGTTCATTTCAGCTAGCATAAACTTGTTACTTATATAGCGCAAAATTCATTAAAAATACATGATCTAATGCATATTTTCTCAAAGGAAGATTTTTTCTCCTAAAATTTTCGAGCAATTAAAATTTCAGCTAAGGGATTCGAATAGATCAAATTCCTCTAGGTATAACGAAAATTTCGCTTTAAAACAGAATTCAAACACCACAAGATAATTAAAATTGCCTTTCTACAGCTTTTGGTTTATTTGGCTCGTTGGGTGCCCCTGCCTCAAGCTGTGGTGGAAGCTTTATTTTTTAGACTTTGGGTAAAGATTACCAGGGAAGTTAGCTCTCGCTTGAACGACTAACTGATATGGATACGGTGTTTCCTGCTCCTCGGGATGCTATGAAAAAGAGAATTATAATCAATCAAGTTATAGTTTACTTATGCAAATTTTATCATCGTTTCTAAAAAGCAACAACACAAGTGAGAACTGACTAAAGAATAAAATGAACGGAAACCAGAAGTTAATCTAAACTGGGTTTGTATCGAAAAATAATTCATTTGACGTTGAGGAGTTGAGAACAAAGGATCGACCTTGATGGTGCCAGCCATGATGTGGTGCACGCCTATATTTTAATGAGTTGTGGGAAACCATTGTCAGTATGCGCAACTGTTTCTTATGAGGAAATCCCCTAATGAAGGGCGAAGCAGCTGATATAATTTTCATAATTTTACTATGTCAACTCGGTTTGTTGGTTTTCATCAAAATGGTAAATAAGTTCACACTGTGCTCTGTTAAGATTCAGAAGCACTGGAGTTAAACGGTAGGTAGAAAGAAACTGCTTGGAACGATTTCTAGCTATGTACTACTCTTCAGAACAAAGGTATGGCGAACATGAATAATTGTTGGAAAATTACAAGACTTAGTCTGTGCCCTCCATATTGCTGTCCCTCTTCAAAAGGGGCACCGACACGGCCGCCGTTTACGTAAAAGTCGGCGAGATAAGGACTAGCTAATGCAATCGATCAGTGTTCGTTATTTCTCTTCAGAATTGTTGAGATGACGTTAATATCATATACGGCAAGAGTTGAAAAGTACAGGTTTTATAATATTCTTTGAATTCTTTACCGTCTTTGGACTGTTTATTCAAAGTGTTGTACTTGTCGACAGTAAAGCAAAGCTGAGTCAACTGATTTCATTACCACACAACTTGTGAAATACACACGCAGCTAATAATTCCATGGCATTAATGTCGAATCATCGTGTTTCTTCTTACCTATATGAATTGTTTACTTTAAGATTGCAAGTTACAATGGTCTCAAGTCTTCACGCTTTACGGTCATTTTATTGTTTATAGCCAAGCATGATATTAGCATACAACGCGAACAATGTTTCTCTCGATGTGTCAATCTTTGCTCATTCAGGCGAGAAGCTATTTGGTCCGCTACTACTGTATTGATTATAACGTAGATGGGTGACTCACGAGCATCACCCCATCACTTGCGTATGAACACCAGGTATTCAACTGTTCAGTTGATCTCCATGCTGAAATTTCAGTGAAGACATGCGCCGGTTTGTGGGAATTATTTATGATATTATGCCGATATGTTCTGCGTGAGTTGATCTAACGTTCATTACAGCGTTGTTCAAAACTGGTAAGCAGACACGAAGAAGTACATTGCTGAAGAGATCAAACTAAATGTTGTTCTCCTCAGGCAGTCGCCGTAGATGAATGTCGAAAGAAATCCGACGGAGGGGCAACAAAGGCTGCCGTCGAAAGGCCCTGTGTCCATTCATCAGCAGGCTCTCTTCGTGTTCTGGCTATCGGCGCTATCACTCGCGCTTTTCAGATGGCTTCTGGTGATCTTTAAAGTCCCAACAATTTTATCATTTCGGAAGACTCTAAGTGGTAAGTAAGAGAAATAACTGCATATGTTATCGGTGTGTGAACGGCAGTTGTAGAATACATTTAGATGGCTACGTGGTAGGCACTAAATATGGCGCGCGAGTTTTTGTTGTTATGTAAGATGTATGGCGCGCGTAGTTTTAACTCGCGCGCGCATTTTCATGTGGCTTCAGATTCGAGACTCACCGTCTAGTGAGTAAAGGGAGCAAGAGACCAAAAAGGCATTTTTCAAGCGAACCAGCTGAAGAGATAACTAAGGGAAGGTGATCTGGTGAGTACATTTTCCTGAGCGCATCTATTCCAACTCGGAGCGCAGTCTCGACACTTTATTCACATTTCCATTACACGGTTTGTAAAACTTATTAAATAATTAGCAACTTAACACATAGAATATTCAATTACAATTTAAACTAAATATTATTACATAGAAGGAAACGCCTAGCAGCTAGATAACCGTAAGTATTTCGAGCTAGCAGCTAGCTCTTTGAAGGTAGTTTCGAATGTACAGGACATCACAATAACTAGACATACACAACATCGTAAGACATACACAACACACCACAAAAAAGAAAAAAAGAAAACACATAGATGGCAAGAAAAGAAAAGAAAAGAAAAGAAAAGAAAACAGTCATAATAGTGCATGGCCATATGATTAGAATAATTTCAGTATGTTAATTGTTCGGCCAACAAGTATTCTTTCAATTTTTTAGGAAAATTATAAGTTGAGAAGTTTTTAATATGGGTGGGGAGCTGTTGCCACATTTCAGTCGCCATAGCCGATGTTGTTTATTTCCCTATGTTAGTCCTGAAACGTGGTTTGTAAAAGTTACTTTTTGAAGCATATCTCGTATTATATGTATAGACTTCACTTGCACAGCGAGAATGCTGGCTAAAGATATTTGGTAATTTTTTAGAATGCCATTGATGAGTGAAGTTAAGAAGCTTTAGTTTATAGATATTCTTAACAGTAAGTAAATCCAGTAAGTGAAGTAATGGTAATGCACTGTCTGTATCTGGTCCATACAAGGTGGTAAAGAACATAAGACGAATAACATGATTTTGTTTTGTTTGGATTTTTTTAAATTAGGGTAGCAAATGCACTGCCCCAGGAGGTTATCGCATAAGATATATAAGGATAGATCAGGTTATAGTATAGTTGTTTAAGTTGTGAAAGGGAGGTGCAATGTCTAAGTTTGCCGATAATTCCTGTGTTTCTAGAGATTCGAGACTCGAATCTCTAGAAACACAGGAATTATTTCGAGTACACAATAGCAGACCTGGTGTTTCCATGATAGCGTATCGTCTATAAGTACGCCCAAATATTTTATGTCACACCACTCTTTAACTTTGGATAATTCTTGATTAATTAAGTTTTGTAATTCCACGGCGTTTGAGGAAGACACAAAAATATTGGTATCATCCGCAAATATTCTAAAAGACAGTTTATCGGAACAGTTAGGGATGTCATTAATGTATAGTAGAAAAAGAAGGGGACCAAGAGAACTGCCCTGCGGGATACCACATTTAACAGTTTATCCTCATCTGTCCTGCCACTGCCAATCCTCAGCTCTAAGCTCACCGGACTTTGTTTGCTCCTTCGTTTCCCTGGCTCGTCCTCTTGACTTAAAAGGTTTCTCTTCTTTTCTTTAATTTTCCCAAGATAATCCTGAGACTCATATTGGAACAGTAGAAAATGGTGAGATACCAAGCCACAAAGGTCACCATAGTAGCGTTCACGAGGTCAGCGATGCTGGGAAGCAGAAACCACAAGCCGCAGCTACACCCCTGCCATCATTTGACAGCTTTCTTAACTGTATAGCCATATTTGGGACAATTATGTTCTTATACTACCTATGCGACGATGATCACTTCTTTCCAGCGACTGACCGCACATATTCCCGTGACCTGTTTTGGTTTCTAGTCCTCCTCCTTTTTGCAGTCGCCGTTGGATTCACCAGAAGGGAGACTGCGGACAAGATATTAAACCGGGAACAGACGGAAGAGTGGAAAGGATGGATGCAGGTGATGTTCGTTTGGTATCACTACTTCAAAGCCGCCGAGACTTATAATGCTATAAGGATTTTTATTGCTGCATACGTTTGGATGACTGGCTTTGGTAAGTACTCATACCTTGATAGCTAGTTTGATTTGCAAACCAAAACAAGGGATCCCAAGCGTGTCCAATCCATATTTTATGGAAATGAATTGGAATTTACAAGACCGAACGGTTTTTATTAGGCCACCGAACGTTTCTTCTCTCTCTTCTGCTATTAGCCTAGCCTCCCACGCAGTCGTTTTTAGGGGACTCGTATTTCACCTCCTCCCCACTAACGCCTGCTTACCCGAAGCCAACATTCCTTTCCCATTGTTTGACTCGCGGGCATCCTAGCCAATGACGATCGAGCAACTGCCCAGCGATGACAAGTATGCGTGCTTCTTTCTCTCGCGAATTTGTAATGCACCTGTCACTGGAAACCCCCCCCCCCCCTGGGGGCTTTTGTTAACGAGCCATTCATAACGCGTACTCAAATTCTGGTACAGAACAAGGAATTGGGCGCTGCTTCGCAGACGTTACTAACCGGGAAAATTTGGTTTATCAACGGAGTTGATAATGTAAATTGACCACCGTACAGGGATTCGATTAGCTGACGTTTCGAGCGTTAGCCCTTCGTCGGAGCGAATCGAGGAATTGTGGGTTGTGTATGGTTTATATACAGGAAATGGAGCTACGCTATTGGTGGTAACATGGTAACGTGAAAAACATGAATAAATTAATTGAATGAAAAGCGCTCGTTGACACCGGGGATTAAGAGTGCCAATTTGAAAGATCAGTTTTTGCTCGAGATTTTTACGGCTTTCCGTGGTACCTTGATGTAGGGAAAGGCCGGAGATCGACATGTGTTGTTTGGAATGGTTAGGGAGATTAAAATGCCTAGCGACAGGTTTGGATGCGTCTTTGTCATCTTTCTCAACATCACGAAGATGTTCTCGGAATCGGTCACCTAGTCGTCTTCCTGTTTCGCCGATGTATAACTTTTTGCATAATGTGCAAGTTATGCAATAGATAACATTTGCGGAGGTACACGTGAAACGATCAGTGATCTTAACAGATCGCTTATGGCCCGATATTTTGTCAGTGTTTTGAATGAAAGGACAAGTTTTGCATCGCGAGCGCGCGCATTTAAAAGTGCCAGATTGTTCAGTCGTTTTGAATGCGCTTTTAACTAGAAAGTTACCTACATTTTTGTCACCATGGATATTACATCTCTATACACTGTCATTCCTAACGGCGAAGGTCTTCAAGCACTTAAGTATTTTTTCGATCAACGCACCGTCAAGGAACCTAGCTCGGAAACGCTACTCCGCCTAGCTGAACTAGTTTTAACACTTAACTGTTTTTCTTTCGCTGATAACTATTACAAGCAAATTAATGGTGTAGCGATGGGCACAAAAATGGGACCTAGCTACGCCAATCTTTTTGTAGGGTACGTCGAGTACCAATTTTTCAATCAGTACAACGGTCCTAAACCTGAACTCTACGGTCGCTACATTGACGACTGTATCGGCGCAATTTCGTCTAGCAAGGAGGAAATCAATCAATTTATAAGCGCCGTTAATTCCTTTCACCCGGCTCTAAAATATACCTGGGAAATTTCGGAAACTTCCCTGGCCTTTCTTGATATCAAAGTTTTTATCAGCGGCAACGGCTTATGTACCAGTGTGCACTACAAACCCACCGATTCTCACAGTTATTTGTTGTATTCATCTTCACATCCATCTCATGTCAAAAACGCCATTCCCTATTCTCAATTTCTTAGACTTCGACGTCTATGTAGTGATGACTCTGATTTTTCCAACAAATCAGAGGAAATGTGCCATTTTTTTGAGAAACGTGGCTATCCTGATTCTGTAGTTCAATCGGGCCATCACCGCGCTCAGCAGGTTGATCAACAGTCAGCACTACAGACGTCACAAAAGGAAAAGAATGACAGAATTCCATTCACCCTCACATTTCACCCGCATAATAACCCAGTTAAAGCCATCATTCTAAATAACTTTAAGATACTGCAAAATGATCCAGAAACTGCTAGAATCTTTTCGGAACCACCACTGATTTCATTCAAACGCGACAAAAATGTAGGTAACTTTCTAGTTAAAAGCGCATTCAAAACGACTGAACAACCTGGCACTTTTAAATGCGCGCGCTCGCGATGCAAAACTTGTCCTTTCATTCAAAACACCGACAAAATATCGGGCCCTAAGCGATCTGTTAAGATCACTGATCGTTTCACGTGTACCTCCGCAAATGTTATCTATTGCATAACTTGCACATTATGCAAAAAGTTATACATCGGCGAAACAGGAAGACGACTAGGTGACCGATTCCGAGAACATCTTCGTGATGTTGAGAAAGATGACAAAGACGCATCCAAACCTGTCGCTAGGCATTTTAATCTCCCTAACCATTCCAAACAACACATGTCGATCTCCGGCCTTTCCCTACATCAAGGTACCACGGAAAGCCGTAAAAATCTCGAGCAAAAACTGATCTTTCAAATTGGCACTCTTAATCCCCACGGTGTCAACGAGCGCTTTTCATTCAATTAATTTATTCATGTTTTTCACGTTACCATGTTACCACCAATAGCGTAGCTCCATTTCCTGTATATAAACCATACACAACCCACAATTCCTCGATTCGCTCCGACGAAGGGCTAACGCTCGAAACGTCAGCTAATCGAATCCCTGTACGGTGGTCAATTTACATTATCAACTCCGTTGATAAACCAAATTTTCGTGTTTCACTCCCCCACCGACGCAGCACCACAGTTTCTTTAGAAACTAATCCCTTTATTCAGTTACTAACCGGGGTTTTGTTACGTCTGCGGCGCAGGCAACCTTAAAGGGGAGCATCTTTAGTCTAAGCCCCTACTAAAAGTTTGGATTTTTCAAAGATTGGTTAACATTTAATAGCGAAATATGCAAAGTCCTACTTTGCTGACATACCTTTGAAACACTGTGACAATTCATGTTGCTTATCCATCAGCTAGGTCAGTGTTAAAAAAAGGGGGGGGGGGGGGGGTTAGATAGGCCTGCGCGACTCCCACTCGCTTGTTTTTAGCCTTGAAGCTATATTTTTGCTCTAACGAGTATGTCTTTCAGGGAATGTCCTCTCTTGTAGGATATAAGTGGCGGTTCCTTAAATATTTCTCTGAGCGTCGGTTGTTTCTCAATAAAATGCCATTTGCTCATGAGGATTTCTTTAAGTTTGGCACTGATGGGTGATATTGTGTTACAAACGGCAAGATTTGTTTGTTTTCTTTCTCTTTTTGTCGGAGGGCTTGTTTCTTGTTTTGAAACTTTACTTCTGAGAGGTTTCTTTGAATAAAGGCTTTAGGGTAACCTCTATCAACAAGGTGTGTTTTGAAATGTTCTACTTTCTCTTCAAATATTGTTTTAAGGCACTGTTACACTGCAATGTTTCGTGCAACTTGTGTCGCAACGCCATTGCGAGACAAGTTGCACGAAACATTGTATCAAGTGTAACATTCCCTGCAACGGCCAAAATCGTTGCGAGACAAGTTGCACGAATTGTTGCAGAAAGTAGAACTCGATTCTAATTCCTGCAATGGTTCGTGTAACTTGTGTCGCAACGATTTCGGCCGGTGCAGGGTATGTTACACTTGTTACAATGTTTCGTGCAACTTGTCTCGCAATGGCGTTGTGACACAAGTTGCACGAAACATTGCACAGTGTAACAGCGCCTTTAGAAGAGTTTGTCCTCAGAAGTCTTAAAGCCTCTCGTTTCACAAATCCCCTCCTAACACCGGGTGGGTGACAGGATGAGAAATGTGTATATTGAAATGTCTCAGTAGGCTTGAAATTGGTTCGCACATCAAGAACTGATGCTGTTTCGAATCGTGCGCCCTTGTATATGATAGTGTCCAAGAAAGTTATTTCAGTTTCTGAAACTTCAGCCGTGAATTTAATTATTGGGTGGTGTTTGTTTGCTTTCTCAATGAACTGTGTTGTGTTCCAGAGGGAGAAAATGTCGTCTATTTAGCGTTTCCAAACGAGCGGTTTAATCACGCTTTGGCTGAAGTGTAAACTTTATGAATCCTGTGCATAATAAAGTATCTATCTATCTATCTATCTATCTATCTATCTATCTATCTATCTATCTATCTATCTATCTATCTATCTATCTATCTATCTATCTATCTATCTATCATTTCTGTTTTGACTTTTGCCATGAAGATATTGGCGAAGGCAACAGCCATTTTCGTCCCCAGAACAGTTCCATGTGTTTGGAGATTCTGTATGAAGGACAACACAAACGCATCAAAATGGCAAAGAAAGTCGTTTAACTCACCTTCAGAACCCGCCCTTTTTAAACAATCGACAATGTGCTTCGGACTAGAGTCCAGTTCCCGTCTAAAATATAAATTGTCTAAAGTGAACTATGCCCCCACCCCCTGGGGGCTGGTAAGTCGTCTAAGCACTTGCAAATCCCCATGTACGCCCCACGTCTCCCCGGGGATTGGGGGGGGGGGGGGTGGAGGTTTCCAATGACAAGTGCATAAAGATATCAAAGCGCTGGAGCCGATTTGTTTTTTTAGTAATACGATGTGTTACAAGAGGTTAAAGCAAATAAGAATTTAGACGCGACCAAGTTAGAAATATGAAGCATTTATCAGTCGATCAAACACAGAGTAAGCCGACGTGAAATTATCACACATGGTACAACAACAAAGCTCGATCTCTCATGGTCTTGCATTAAATCAGATGAAATTCGCCCACGCAGTGATCCCAAAACGTCCTGGGGAAGCGGTCAGAAGTTATCAAACACCGATGGCATAGACTGCGCCAACTAGTAGTTTTTTCTTCAGTTCACGAGATGCAGACGGCAAAATTATGCAGCTTATTTATACCTAGCAGCTCGCTCGATCCACTGCGCGCTATGGTCTACCGATGGCAAAGTTTCCTTCCTCCAAATCACTCAGACTAACCCGAAGAGACGCCAGTACTTCTTAAATAACTGACTTGGCCCTTCATCAAATTCACGAGAAGTGACACAACAGCTACAACATGACCAGCGGCGAGGAAATCGAAGATTGAAGGCGAAGCTTGCATGATACTGAAATAAGCGTCTTTCCGTAACTAGTCGGCATATTGACGGAAATATTATCGCTATTTCCTCTCACAAATTCTTAAATTGAAGTCAGTTGATATGCATTTAAACAGGAAATTTTAAACGTAGAGCACACGGTGATCAAAGCTTGCTCAAGCTCTGTCTCCGCTATGTTGAACTATCCCGCGAAAAGCGTCCTGAAGTCAAGGTCAACCTTCCAGAATTTAGTAGGTAAAATGTGATTGGCTAAGCGGCGGGAAAGGAATGTTGGCTTCGGGTAGGGAGGAGGTGAAAACGACTGCGTGGGAGGCTATTATTAGCCTGACCTCTAACTTTAGATAATTATCCCTGTTGTCATGGCTATTTTTTGTGGGGCGACTGCTGCCCTCCTGTGTCTAGATTAGCTGTAGCAATGTTAGTAGCTAAGAAAATTGAAAAATGAGAGTTGATTTCCGTGTGACCTCAATACAGTCCATAGCAGTTTGTGATTAATGTTCTGTTTTGTCGATTTGAAGAGTATGGCATCGATCTAATTTTAATACCACCGGAAGAGATATAATTATTTATCTTTACTTTTTTCTGTAACCAGTTTAACATTATAAAAACACAAATGATACTGCCGACTTGAAAACTGTTTCCGGATATGGAACTAGAATTCATCACACTGTATACAAAAAGTAAGATGTGTGCCAAGGAATCCCCTTGGAAGGAATTGAGATGAATCCGAAGGAATCTTTCCGGCGACAGGCTTATCTTTCTAACGACTCGTATAGTTTCTAACAACTTCCTTTACTCCTTTCCACTAACAGTGACACTGCAGAATATGTTGTTGTAATTCCTTTTTGTCTTCTCAGGAAATTTTTCGTTCTTCTGGGTCAAGAAAGACTTCAGTCTTTACCGTGTGCTTAAGATGCTTTTTCGCCTCAATTTCTTGGTGGTGATCACGTGCTTGGTGGTTCGTAATGAATACATGTTGTATTACATCTGTCCAATGCACACCTTTTGGTTCCTGTCCGCATACTGCTTCATGAGACTGCTAAACAGTTGGAACGAGGACCCCAAAAAGATGGCCGTTAAATTCGCTTTATATTTTCTCGTCGTCTTCTTGCTATTTGATGTCCCATGTGTTGGAGAAATCGTTTTCAAACCTTTTGGCTTCATCCTTAACTTTCAAAACTCGCTCCATGAATGGATGTTCCGAGCGGGACTGGATCATTACGCGACTCTTTGGGGCATGCTCTGTGCTTACCATCACCCCAACTTCGAACGTCTTATGGAATATCTGGACGAGAAGCCATCAGCCAATCGCAAAGCAATACGATTTGGAATCACGTTTGTTTGTCTTTCTGCTTTCGCGTTCTGGGCTCGGTACATATTTGTGCTGGAAAAATACGAGTATAACAAGCTGCACCCATATTTTTCCTTCATCCCGCTTCTATCCTTCATTTATCTTCGTAACATGTTTCCCTATCTTCGCAAGCATTACCTCTACATGTTTACTTGGCTCGGAAAAATAACGCTGGAAACCTATATTTCACAGCTACATGTCTATCTCCAAGGTAACGCCAAGTTTCTGATTTCCTTCTTCCCAGGTTACCCACTTCTCAATTTCGCGTTGGCAAGCGTCTTTTATCTGCTCTGTTCTTATTTCTTGTTTCACCTAACGGTTGATATTAGCGCGTATGTGATTCCCAAGGACATCACATGTATGTTAAAGAGGCTTGCCATTGGAGGAGCCTGGCTAGCAATATGCTACGCTTTAGGGGTCAGCTTGCAAGGGGTATATTTTTAATAAAAACGTTGTAAAAGGATGGTTATGTTATGGGGAATTAGGTAGGGTGTTAACAGGGGCAAATGGACAAACAAAAGAGCAAAACAAAATTAAAGACTGTGAAAAGTTATCACAACCGCAACAACAAAATAGTGGTGTATAGGAATTTCTTATGTCTCAAGGCTGCTCATTTTGTTTGTCATACAACGAACGTACAGTACCGTTATCGCTGCAGCCAAGAAAATCAGGCCGTATAATGTAACAGTAATGTACAACAGTACCACCAAACGTATAAGCGCGAAACCAAGGTCGCATTCGATTGACTGTAATCTGGAAGAAAAATAGCATCTAGATCTCTCATTTGAGGAAAATTTGGGTGGGTATATTTTAAAGCTGTTGCCCGCACTCGATATTAGAAACATTGAGAACCACAGTTGTCACAGGCGCGAACGGTAAGCAACACGCGTGACCCGATTTTCCCTCGTTTGCTGTTTCCACGTGACTGCGAGTAGTTTTTTCTGGTAGCGTAAGAATTTTTACAGTAGCGTTTCAGATAAATTTTACAGTAAACTAGAGAAAAGAATTAGGTTGGTCTTTGATAAAATGTAAAGAGTTGTTTTTGAGATACACAGGCTGCGAAACAACATTAAGAGCAAAGCTGAGTTTTTATAGCTGGTTTTGGCCTGTTAGTTTAAAGTGCACCTAACCCCAAAAAATTTTTTCGCCTAGATAAATCTACTTATCATTCGAAGTATTTAGAATTATTGGATTTGGTTGAATCCTCGATTTTTTATGGACAGCCAAAGTCTCATTCAATTTTGTTGCACGGCCGAGTAAAAGGGAGTCTGGGTCCAACGAGGTTGGGACGTCATCCCGGGAACGATTGAAAGATAGCTTCTCAGTCAATCTCTGTTTTTGCAAGCGTTTGTTGGGGTCATCGAAGCACATATTGGAGAGTAAAAGCCTGGCAGTAGTCAAAGTTGTGTTGGAATCATGTCCTCCTCGTCCTCGGAGTCAGAGTCAGGCTATGTGTAGTGTGAAGACCAAATTAACTTCATTTCTGAAGTGGAACTAGAACGAACAGCCGGTCTGTTTTTGGCTCATTCTTTTGCAAAACATCAAATCTTCTCTTAGGAGAGAAATGTTACATGTGACAATACTATGAATATAAATTATCGGTTAAAATCATGTCTTATTTGCGCTCAGAGTTAGAATTATTGAGCTTCCTTCAAAGAACTTTGTAAGCGCAACAGAACTTCCGTCCCCGGGATGACGTCATACAAGGGCTGAACCCAATCGATGGCGTTTTTGGTCGTAATTTCGAGACTTTACCGGGACACAGAAAAGCGAAGATTCAACCGAATCAAAAAATTTTTCACGGTTGTGCTTCTAATTCAGAGAAGAATCATTTAAAATGAAAAATATTTTTGGGGTTAGGGGCACGTTAAGCGTAAACTGATATTCCTTTTACTTTATATCTATAATATATGGAGGGAAAACTGTTGCACTTGAATGATACACAATTTGCAGAGACAAGGCGAGCGCTCGCGAAGCTAAATTTCATTCTCATAATCTCTTGAACACCAAACGGGAAGTTGACGTTTTACCGTCAACGTGTTGCTGCTCCAGTCAAACCTTCTTTTGCGAGATTTGTGGTAACCATGTTTTGCATACTTACTCCGGAATATGGCTCGAATTGAATGTTTTAGCATTTTTTCTTTCATTTATTCGACTTACACGTCGAGGGTTTTTTCCTTAACTTTTTAAAATCAAAACTTACAGAGGCAGGTGAACCCCCATTTGGACATTAGAGTTAAGGGTCACTGAATGATAGTTATCACAAAAAAATTATGGTCATTGACATAAGATGTTCAATTACATGCTGTAAGAAAATATATGATTAAATAAATAGATAAATAAATAAGTAAATTAAGGAGTGAAAGAAAAAAAATTGTCATCTGACTTGATTACTTGAAAAAAAATTCCCCTTTCTTTAAATCCAGGAACATGACTTCACAATCCCTGTTCGGGACAAATACACATAGTCATCCGGGATTTAAAGAGCGGATCTTTTTTATATTTAATGGGGACTGATTACAATAAAGGCAATTACTTGATATACTACCGTTGTTGTGGTTACTTCCTGATAAGCGAGAAAGACAAGTTTGAGCGAGTTCTGGACTCTATCTACAATTCAAGAGCTTGGTTAAGCGATTTTCAGAACTTACCAAACAAAACAGGAACCAAAGAGGAAAAAGTGACTAAAATATACTTTAATCTTTCTTTATTCTGTAAATCTCATATTCAATACTTCTTTCAAAACTCTATCAAATAGTTCATTCTTAAGTAGATAACAGTGATTTTACAAGATTATTCACAATAATTCTCATACAGAATGTCATGTATACATGAAATGAAGCAAATCTCTGATTTAGCGCCTGGAGTATAAAGACGATTAACAAAGTCCCAAGAAAAATTCTCTTCAAAATGATGTTAGAATCAATCTCTTTAAAGGTTTATCTTCGAGAAGTAAAACAGCGTTTAAAAGTTCTATACACGAAGACACGGTATAAAAGAGACTTTCCACCCAAGAAAGAATGCCATAATCGACAGGAAATAGACCTCATGGATAATTTCATGACGTCATACACAAATAGACGGTGCTGATTTTGAATGAAGGAATAATGTACCCAAAGTAATCTAAGTACTTAAACTGCAACAACGTATAAGTTACATCAGTGTGTCATTAGCCATTCCGTTCTAATCGACCATAGCCCTCAAACAGAAGTAAAATGGAGCATGCTGGACTCCCCCAAAACACATTATACAGTACACAAACCTCCACCTATTACATTAAATAAGGCAATAGGGCGAGTATACCAACCCATAAAAAGTCGTGAAACACGCCATGTCCTATTCCAAATTGTAATACACAAGGAAAAGGATTCATCGCCGATGAATGAATTAGTTAACCAGTCAACATATCATATTTGAAATATATGGCGATACTTTGGAGGTCTTTTCATGGAAAAGAAGCGTATAAGTGATTATTTTCTTCCCTCATAAAGACATCGGCCAACAGATAAGTTATACCAAATGTTACGAAATTACCGCGACATTTTACTGCTTACAATCAACTCGCGAGACAACAAGAAAAGCAAGTAAATACCTTTAATGCTCCCTGGTGCAACTGAAAGGCCATGAATGAATGCTAATGAATGAATTTGAACAATGGTTCTGACTTTTTATCTTGGATCACAATGTTTTCTTATTGTAACTAAGTATTATTTGATCTCCTGTGACTGATTTTAAGTCAACTTTTAAAATATGAATTACTTATACCTGATTTCAATTTTTGAACTATTCAGCTTATTAGGAAACCTTTAGAGAAAATGTTTTTTTTTTTAATTTTATTTTTATACACCAATCTATTTTCCTGCCTGGGAAGCGAGGGGATACCTTGACTTGCCACCAACATTTCACTTCCCGCACTTCTCGTTTCTGGAAACAGCAGCGAATTCTTCGAAGTCCTAATAACCAAAGAAAATGAAAAAAAAAAAAAAAAAAAAATTCACATCTCTGATACATCGAAGGAAAAATATATGTAGACATGCATGGCTGACCATGACCTTTTAAAGACTGTTTATACTGGAGGGATACATATCCCAATCACCTTTTGCAGCGCCTCTCCCTCAACTTCCCCAAGGGGGATTTTCAGAGGCAATAATATATACAACAATAAAGTAATAAATACCTCTTACTAACCGAGTTCGAGGTCCCTACTGTAAGTTACGGACCGAGTTTTTTCCAATTGATTTATGGCCCAGGCGCGGGCCATAAATTAATGGGAAAAAACGAGTATCCGTAACTTACTGTACGGACCGACAAAACGAGGTTAGTAAGATATTCATTATATCTCTGAGGTTAATCCACCGCGCGGAAAGAAAACTAGTTGAAGTCAAGCGGGCCGTACTGTAGAATACGGCCCGCAAAATTGACCAATCACAGCGCGCGTACTAAGTGAGAGATATAATAAAATGCTATAAAAGATACAAGAAAGGCATTTGCCTCTCGTTTCGGATGTTTCTTGCGCCCGTTTCACTATTGTGAAAGGCACTGCTAGCAGTCTGCACAGGATCAACTATTGGCCACTGTGACCGGAGTAAAGCGATAAGTGCGGTTAGAGGAACCCTTGGTCAAGCCCTACCAACAATCCGCAAACGCAGCTACAGTAACTGCCGTGTTTGGTAATGAAATTTGGCAGCCATCTTCAGTATTTCCAACGGATTTAAGATCCGCGGATGATTAACTATATCATGGAACACACTTAATACAGAGACAAACCTCACCTTGATCTGGGATAATGCATTCATCAGACTGGCACGGTGCCCATCCGAGTCCTTTTCTGAGGTAACTGACACCTTTCGGGCCAAACGTTCATCCCAGCTTCTTTGTGACGAAACAGAAAGCTTGTGCATCGGCTCCTCCTGTTTACTTTCGTCATCAGTGGGAATGTCTACGGAGACATTGTGAAATGCAACTTGAGAGCCTGATGTCGAGTATTTCTTCCGCCTCAATTCCGCACTGTCGGATAATTTTGTCCTCGAAAGAGCAGCGGAATCGCCTGCGGACCCTTCTGATCCAGATGAAACTCTCCGGTTTTCAAGAGACAACTTTTTGTTAACGGCTGGCGAGTCTTTAAGGCCATAATCCTCTTGAGACCCTTCAGACGACAGTGACACTCTGCCGTGCTTCGTCTCCTTGACAATGTTATTATTTATATTAGTACCCGCGGGCGTTAGCTTCCTGCCACCGACAGGTGAAATTTTTCTTAGTTCGTTCTCCAGGAGAGCCAGTGACACAGCTGCGCTCTGTTTGCGTGCAGCTTGGAGTGACTGTTGCGCTTTGGGCGAATCTTTGCCAGATTTTTCCTCAGTGGAGCCCTGAGAGGATGAGGATTCGGAATGAGACCTTTTAAACTCATCTCGCTTTTGTTCAACTGGCACTCTGTTGCCAGCGGGTTTAACAAACGAGAGCTTTCTCACTGTCTTTGTTTTCATGACGTTTATACTGTCTAAAGCTTGTGCCTCGTTCATTTTGTTATCCATTAAGTCTCTATCAATAGTTGCTAATTCCTTATTGACTTGTTCAAGCCTCTGTTCTACACGCTGTTTATCCTCGTTGCTCACCACCTCTTCTTTACCAAGACGCTTTTTAACAGTATTTTTCTTGTCGTGCTGCCGAGAAATTTTCTTTTTCAACACGTCCTTTTCCAACGTGAGAGAATTTCTTCGCTTTTTCAATAAAGTTTCTTTTTTCAGTGTCTTTAGTTTCTCTTCCTCGGCGAGTTTTTCAAACTGTTCAATTAGTTCGTTGGTGTCTTGGTACGATGATATCGGTTTTAAGTCAAGTTCCTTTCGCAGTGATTTCGCTGTCGACATAGACACTGTCCTTCGTCTTGTTTCGGCCTCCAGGGAGGCGACCTCAACCTTCTCTATATCCGGTGTTCCAGATCCCGAGCGTTTCTCCTTTAACGCCGCCGCCGCCGACCGTTTCCAAGCGTTTTGAGCCTTCCTGGCCTTGCTGAGTTTTTGCTGGCCAAGCTGTTGTATTAACTGTTGATCTTGAAGAAGTCTGAGTACGCCATCCAGAGACGTGGGTCTCATGGCCGCAGACAGGTTCGCAGCGCTTTGCAAGGATGATCCTTCATTTCTCTCGCCATCCGTCACCAATTCTTCGTCCTTTGAAAGCTCCTTTGATGAACATGGATCTGCTTCGCCATTTTCGTTTTCATCACTCCGCTCAGTTTCAGCTGGTGATTGGACTGTGGCTTGAACGGGATCTGAAGATTGCTTTTCACTATCTTCGGACTCTTGTCGGGCCTCACGATTGCTAACGTTATTCTGATCCTTTGAGAGGCTGTGGATTGGGAGCAAAGGGTTATTACTATACATTTGTTAAAATAAAGCAACCCTTAGTGGCCCTTCTATACTTTCGTTGAGGCGATTCCTTTGCATTGCATTATTTCTTGTGTTGGTAGCGCATTAAAATTGAGAGTTTTCTTTGAAGAGAACAGCAACTCTGGCTATTCCTTGAATTCCTGATTTCTCAAAGATAATTTTCCTGGCCTTGTTTTTAGTGTTCGGGAGAATAAAGGGTCTAATTGATTCTTAATTTCATACTTGTACAACATTCCCTTCTCAATGGGCCCCTTCCCGTTGGTCAGTCACGTTACTGACCAGCTTCAAAGGGCACATTTTATGTTCTTAAGAGATTTTGGATAGTCATCATTATTGGTAAGATCATAAATGAAAGTGGTGAGCAGAGAAGGCAAGGTGGGTACTGGAGAAGAAAATATTTTGCGGGAGCAAATGAAAAGCACTATAAACACCTGGAAAAGGCTGGCGTAAAATAAATCTTTAATTAAAGAAAACATGGCCTAACACTAGAAAATCAGATCAGCTGAGACCCGAACTCAAAGTATGGTAGAGACATCGCTGTCAACATCAATCGCCACTCTTCGTTGCTCTTCCCTACCTCCTCCTCAAATACACCCTCTTGGCCAAATAAGTCCATTTCCATGCAGGATGACAGTAAGACCATTTTTAACTAAAGGAAATATCGAAGCCCACCATAATGCACCTAACTTACTGGCAGCAAAACCAGCTAGTTTTGAGCCATGTCATGTCAACAGGCACATTTATCAACGTAGACCTTGTGTTTCCAACTCAATGCTTTTCACACAAACCTTTTG
>JAEMWC010000246.1:97500-157500 GCA_016490735.1 Pachyseris speciosa | reverse complement strand
GGATTTGTGCACTTTCTGTGAAGAAACAGCAGAATCTCTTGAGCATTTATTCTTTCATTGCAATTAAGATTAGTCAGGATTTTTGGAACTCAGTGTTTCTTTGGCTAAACAATCTTCATTTTCGAAATGTTTCGAAAATATTTGGTTCACAGTCTCCTATTGGCTCAGAACTGTGCAGCACGGCTGATCTTATGTGGTCGTAAGTTTGATCGCATTACTCCTTTACTGAAGGAACTTCACTGGCTCCCCGTGAAGCAGAGGATTATTTTTTAAAATTTTAATGTTGACTTTTAAGGCTCTAAATAATTTATGCCCTAGTTATGTTAGTGATCTGCTGGAAACTTATAAGCCTACTATTACCTTAAGATCATCAGGTAGGAAGCTATTAGTCGTTCCACGCTCTAAGCTAAAATCCAACGGCGATCGCGCTTTTTCTGTTGCTGCACCAGGATTATGGAATGATATTCCGGACAGCATAAAATGCAGCGAGGACCTTTTTTCTTTTAAGCGTAATCTGAAAACTTATCTTTTTAAACGTTATTTCAATGAGTAGTTGTCTAATTGTTATCCAGTTTTAACTTTTTAACTTTAATTGTGAAGCACCCTAGACCTTTTGGATAGGGCGCTATAAAAATTGTATTGTATTGTATTTTGAAATTGACGCATTTAATGAAAATGATATTATGCTGGGTTACATCTCTTAGTCTCCGTTTTGGACGCAACTCAATCATATCATCATTACTGGTAAGCAAATTATATATCATAACCGTCAAAAAAAAAAAACGCCACCCTTATTGCCCCACCTAATAGCTAAATTGAAATACATAGAACGCACCGAAAAGCACATTGCCTTTGTGAATAACCGACTAGACTTCCACAGCGAAAAGTGGAAACGGATGGAATCCTATGGCGGTGCCATGAAACGAGTAATTACGATCCAATATTGTACAAGGGAAACGGGTGCCGTCTGGAAAGTTCTGGTTGGAAGCCCCAAAATATCAGACTCTTCCGGTTGAGTTACCAGGGCTTACAGTTCACGCTTCTTGCCTTATTTTCAGCCGTGTTGGTCATTCATCGTTCATTTCTTTGAGCTTGCGCAGTATAAAGATGCGTAGATGGGAGGAACTTTTTAATTTTCATAAGGTGGAATACTAAGGAAATGAAATTATAAGCGAGCCATAATTTGCGTAATACCGCTCTGTTGTGTCAACCTACCCACTCAAAAACCTCAAGTACGAGGAGTAGATTGTGACAAGATATACAAGCTACAGTTTGGGGAAGAAAGGATGGCGCAGTGGTGAGAGCACTCAATTCCCATCAGTGTCTGCCATGTTCGATTAGTGTGTGGGTTGAGTATGTTGGTCCTCAACTTGCTCCGAGAGGATTCTTCCCGAGTCCTCCATGTTTCCTCTCTCCTCACAAACCAACACTTCCATACTTCAATTCGATCGGGAAAAGTGTCATCAGTTAGCATTATGTGCCAAATAAAGCTGACAGTGAAATAAAGTGATTTATTTTTTCATGTTTAATCCTTATCCCGAAATTCAGTTGTCGGGTACTTACTCGTGGTGAAGGATTAAGCGGTGTGTTTGGTCGCACAGGATGATTGGATGCTGTAGTCTCTTCTATCTTTTGAAACACTTCATCTCTGTCAACAGAGTCACCTTTTGATTTAAGGAGCAGCGGTCCGTGGTTTGTTCTATCGTCCTCTGTTGAGCTCCAAGTCAACACTGGTCTGCGGGTGACTTTAGGTGAATGAATTACCGCGCCACTAATTGATGTCTTCCAATTGAGGTACTCTGTTACAAAGAACATCAATTGCATGAGTCGACTTATTACAGCAAGCTTCATCAACACAGATGAATGTGGTGATCAACATCTCAGTTCAGTCACGACCAGGCTTGGCAAAAGTGAACAGCAGTGAAAAAAGCTTCAGGACTTCAGAAACTACTGAATGAAGTATTCATACAAAAGAAGAAATATCCAAATCACCAACAAAGTGACTCTTTCTATTCTAAAACTGACTTCATCAGTGTGTACATTGGCCAAGTTGTGTTGCAGCTTTTTTTTCCATTTTGGTAAACTGCACTTCTCTAACTTTCAAGAATCTCTTTTAAAGAAAATTTCCAACTGTAATCATGATAATAAAACCAAAGATATCAGAAATACAACAGACTGGCAAAGAACGTTCCCAACGCATGCGCACCTGATTCGCTATCGGCCTGAAGATAGTGCGGTCGCCCAAAGGCCCTTCTTATCTCCATAACAAACGGGCGTTTTTCGTCATTCCAATCCGTGACTACACAGTTACTGAGCTTGATTTTTACCACAACCGAGTCTGTGCTGTCCTTGTCGTCGTGTATATATAGAGTGTGGTTTTCAAGTTTTACCTAAAGGACGAAACAACGAGCATGAGAGGTGTCCCTGTACTCAGAGCTGTAATTGATTATTACACTAGCGTCAAGCAGTCTCCAAAAACGGTTCAATCATGAAAGGGCACCCTCACAAAGATCATGAATTGACCAATTATCAAACAATTTCAAGTATGATTGCTATGGTAATGACCACGAAATTGTTGTTATTAAGACTTATGCAGGGCACGTAATAAAAAGCTAAAAATAATCAAATTTTGAGGTTCAGTGGGAAGATTGCTGTTACATCAAGAACATAAAAAGGTTGTAGTCCTCTGAGGTAAGCACTCTTAATTTTTCTACACAATATCCAACGCTGATATCCAAAAATACTATGATAGAACTCGGATGGCTGTGACGTAACAACCACGAAGAGTGGTTTAAAGTAAACAACGTACTAAATTAGTAGTACTGAACATTTCCGCCACATTCATGTCTTTATGTGAAATCTCATCACGATTTTGAGCTGAAGCACTCGTAATACCTAACGAAAAATTAAGCTTGTAAAACGTTTAGCTAATTGCTTACGTTTCATTCATATCGAGCCGCGAATTGAACTAGCCACGCCTATCAAGCGCTACTCAACATAACAAGCGACAGATAAGTAAGAAATCAACAAACTCACCCAACATTTTAGCCATACATCTTCATCGACGCGTTGATTCAAAAAGCCTTCCACGGAATGAGAAGTGGGCACTTCAAGTCTTTGAACTTGAATGTGTTTCTCCGTTCCGGTTGATTCATCTACAACAAAGAAAACGACGAAATGGAATGACGTATGACACGCGATCTCTCAAGTGACGGAATGCGAAGTACCCGTATAGAAACATGCTGGAGGGACAAAGTCTTAGCAATTTTTCAGTGGCGAGCCCCAAGATAACACTAAATGAAACGGGTTAACTTGTTGAATAATGAACTTTACCAAGAACCTCTGCAATACGACAATCGGAACGTTATGTATCCTTCAGATGAAATGCCTTATCTCAGCCGGGTTTAGGGCAAATATAGTCACTCTTGTTTGCGGTTTAGTACTGTAGTTATGTTATGTGTGGAGAGCTTTTCACGAATCTAGGTTTTTCTGGGCTTTATAGTAATTGCAGAAAGATAATTTTTCTTAAGATAATCATTCTCTTCAAAAATTCATAAAAAAATTGTCACAAAAAGTTAAAGACCAAAATACTGATTTGCACGGAAGCCACGGCACAGCCTCTTTTCAGTACACGTTTTGTTTGCGGCAAAAGTTGGTTCCTTCAGTGTGCGTGGGTCTTCATTCCCACACGAGATCTCACATCTCGTACCCTGCCTACTCATTTGCAGCACCGAAAAGAGAATGCATCAAAACATGGGCGACACCAAGATGAGCAATATCACAACAAAGAGAAAATATACGCATGAAATTAACAGAGATAACAGTATTTATTTTACGGTCTGGAATGTTGACAGGGAAGTGTAAAGCACGTAGAGGCTGCACCCGTCACGTAATGCTCCAGTGTTTCGCTTGACCGAGAATACGAAATTTACATAAAAACGAAGGCAAACGCGCTGGAGCAAAACTGAATATTCAAACCAGTTTACTTGTGTGGTTAAAATTGCCGCTTAGCTGTGGTTCCTACTCAGCTGACCATACATTAGAACTTGGATTTCTACTACACTGAAATTGGCAAATTTAGCATTAGTAGAAATATAGCCATTATAGTATGTAGCCTGAGGCTATTGACAATTAAAACTCACAAAGCCCCAATCATGTTCGTTCCCCGGTCGCCAAGTCCGCATATATCACTTCAGTTGCCGTAGCACAAAGCCGGCAAATCTTGACTATTACATCAACAGTCTTGGTGTCTTATTTCTTTGCTTTTCGACAAACCCGCTTGCGGAATAGTACAAAAGTTGAAAACGATCCCATAATGACACTCAAACGTTTCTGACGCGATTACTTCAAATATGTGTCTCGATGGACAATTTGCGGCAATTCAACTTTGTGAATTAAAGGTACCATGAGAACTGGCGCAGTGAGTAACTGAGTTCTCGAGTGCATACAAGTTATACACTACAAAACTGTATAGTTCACTTCAAGCACGGCTTACCTTGATTGTGTTCAGCTTGGGATGAGTGGTGCACTAAAACGAACCCATCCTCAACGCTGCCACTCGTTGAAACATCCACTGCAGGGACATGAATCGCGCCAGTAGGAACGGCTTTGGGCTTTGTCTTGGTGAGCTTATGTCCTAATGTGCTAAATATGGACGTCTTTTTGCCATCTACTGGCGAAAGTTCCTTACTCTTCTTACCAGGTGTCTTGGATTTGTTGTCTGAAACTGACGGGCTACCTGGTTCAGACCGTGCGGAGTGCGATTCATTCAGAGGAGATGCGGAAAGATCGGTTTTCTCAGAACCATCTGGCATAGCCGAAACTGCGAAAGAGGTAGGGAACAAACTTTTAGTACAGGATATACCCATTACCAACAACATACCGGGTCCAAGACTCTTTGTTGTTGAAGGTTATATAGTACGTGACATTGCTCAATCAGTCTTTGTTTGTAAAATGACAAACTGGTTCCAAATTAAAAGCTCCTAATAACCGGAAGTTCCCATTTTCGGGGTGCTTAACATTCACAGCGGAGATTTACGTGCGCACGTCAATCCGCCCCTAAAGCTTCAGAACTGTAGGCCAGCTACCGGTTGAGGTAAGCCACCTTATTTCTTTCTTTTCTTGTCGTTTCCGAATGGTACTCATATATGAATTATTTTCACTTCTTGTTGGTAGCGTAAATTTCCAAACTAAGGCTTTCTTTGCGTCTTTCCCTTTTCCGTTTAGCCGCTTTTTTTCTTTCCTTCCATGTTTTGCTTATCAATTTTGTTTCTTTTTCACGGCAAAATAGACAACGCATTAAATTTACTTTGTCTACAGTAAACACAATTTAACAATCGACGTCTAATTTCTTGTTAGCTGTCTCACCGGTGAAGCAGAACGGCTGTCAGAACAAGAGTTTGTTCTCGAAACATTCGAACATCTCAGTAGAAATCAGCTTTCTAAAGCGGTCATCAGAGTTGTTGTTCCGAACGCCGACCCATTAGCTCCAATATTTCTTAGTTGTAGAACACCCTCTACCCTCACATCAGTAAATTCTGTCCGCGGGTGGCATTCGAGTTTACGCTACAACAGCAATAAAGGGGAGCGGTATACGAGGCAGGAAGTAGCGGCTTCAACTGTTTTTTCTTTATTCAAATTTTTATGTTAGCCCTGGCAAACGAGGACACGTTGTTGCGGACACATGGAGAAAACCAGAAACATTTTTTGTGTCTCGGACATAAATTTTGTGTCCGCAACAAATGTTGCGGGCGCGGGCAAACATGGAAACATCAATGTGTTCGCTACAAGATGTGTCCTCGTTTGCCAGGGCATTAAAGCGGCGATTCCGAGAAAGAAAGCACGTAAAATATAGCAATATTCTCAATATCATTGCGACGACGTCCAAAGAAAATAAACAAATAAGGAAAAATGCGCGTAGTTTTACATTTTTTGCTCATCGGTCATACAAGGGAAGTTCACTGTCGGCAAAAAAGCATAAATGCCGATCATTGATAACCCGGATGTTGTCGTATCGGCTAATTTCCCGCCAAAATCTACGCGGTCACCAAGCGGAGATTCCGCTTCATTTGGTAAGTAAGCCCACATTTGAAAACAACAACAACAACAACAACAACAACAACAACAACAACAAACAACAAACAACAAACAACAAACAACATCAACAAAAAACAAAACAAAACAGGCCACCATTCATTCGCCCGCTTTTCGGATTATCAACGAGTCGAGTCATGCTTACCTGGTGAAGTTTCAATGGCCTCTATTTCTTCTTTCAAAACCATCAACCATTCATCCAGTTCGGCTTCATTTTCAGCAGCAAACGGTAGCTCTTCCTTCTCACAAGTTAACACAAACATGTGAGGCTTCTCAGCATTGTTTTCTTGCACTGTTTTTATGGATGTTTCGTGTAGAGGGACCTCCAGCTCGGCTGTTCCGACTCCAAAGTCTTTGTAACAGTACAGGAAATGTTCTTTGACAACACACCACCGGTTTTTCCAGTTCGGCCCTTTCTTTCGAAGTAAATACCCAGAAAATGTAGTGCTTTTAAATGAAGACAGATCTCGAGGGTTTTTGGTCAGGTCATCTTTACGGCCTGTCACTAGAGCAAGGGAACGGTGTGTCAAAATTATGGTTTGGCTTTGAATCTAGTAATGTACAGTAAGCTTATAATGTTGTAGTTCAATTTTATCCTTGGTTCAATTTTTATTTTCTTTTGTTCTTGTGCATGGTAATGTATGATAATGAGTACAAAACAAAGGAAAATAAAAATTGAGCCAAGGTTGAAGGAGCTTGGTCACGATATTTTGGGTCATTATCAGAGAAAAGAAAAATGCATTTCAGTAAATAATGGGAAACAGTGAAATGACAATTTGTCAGGGATAAGATAAGATGAGCACCAGGAATAATTAACAATTATTCACCGAAGTGGAGGTGAATAGTGGTGGATAGGTAAATATCCACCACTTTCACTGACACTGAGGAGAATAATTGTTTTAGTATATACCACACAACAAGCTGAATAATTAGCGGACCAAAACATTATTTTTATGTGTGACAATATATCGACAAGCGGTCGGAAATTGTAAAATCTTACGCGCCGGCTGCTCGGAGCTGAATAGTACTTGCTAATCACCTCCGAGTTAACCAATCAGAGCGCGCGAAAAGCACTCTTCACTTGTGTGGTATATAGTTACTAAATGCAAATATGGTGAGGATGGTGAAGAAGATTGAAACGGATTACAAATAACCTTTTTGAAAACAATGAGGCTAAACTTTTCAAAATCCAAAGACTGTGACATAGGTCCTTTAAAATTGAACCACAACATACAGTATACACTGACCCAATAGTAAGTTCAGGACTTTAAAAAAAAATATTCACTATGTTGATGATAACTTAAAATGATAAGAAAATGACTCGTACCGTTAGCTAACTGCAGCTTATGTAGTATTACTCTTTGGAATTTAGGATACAACAACAACACCAAGAACAACAACAATTTATTGACAAAATTCAAATAGGTATAAGAAGCTTGTCCCGCAAATAGCTGCAAAGCTAGTCCAGACAGGACAAGACGAGCAAGAGAACATATCAGAAAAGACAAATAACAATGAATTACAAACATGGATATAACATGGATATGAGGATATAACATTTGCATGTATATTTGTTAAGCTGTACAAATAACAGTTACTTGTAACAAAAAAGGAATTTAAGGTACATGATTGTACAACATTTGACTCTGTAAATATTTTTTCTTACAATAATGTACCTTTATTGAAGAAAGACCCTGTTATCCTTGACTTAACTCGCATAGCTTTGGTTGACAATGAGTTCACTAGTGAACTGTGTCTTTTCACTTTTGAGCCACCTTGAGTTTGAAGGTCTGAAGTTGAAGATGACTTTCCCTCATTGTGAGTGGACAGAAAAGTTCCTTCCAGGTTCTCTGTAGGAACCAATCAAAAAAGGTCAACTACAACTTTGAATGAGTGTATTCTAGACAAGCAAACTTAAGGCCCAGCAGTGGAATAGCAGTACATTTTTTATTGCCCATGTTACTTTCATATGCTGTATTTCCAGCCTCATTTCACAAGGCCTGAACTGGATGGGTCATTAATCAACATCTCATGTCACTCTTCCATTAATTCCTTTGACATAAATTCATGTTTATGTATAGGAAAATCCATTGCAGACCAGGCAGGATTGCCTCCGAACAAGCCCTTTTGTAAGAAAACATGTCTCAGCTTCCTTATGAAACAAAAATTTTATAATGTCTTTTTTAAACTCACCATTGACTTTTCCGACAGAGTTAGCCTTAGAGACCTTCTTTTTCTTTTTCCCTCCGCTATTTGGAATCTTGCATCCTCGGATAATATCTGGCAATATCTAAGAATAAGAAAAACAAACCAATAAATGCCAATCCATGTATGTTGTAATTTCAAGACAGGGTGCCAAAGAAGAAGCCTGGGCAAATTTGCATTCATTGCAGCAGGACAGGGTGAGTTATATGTACTTCAAACAGCAAAAAATAAAAAGTAAATAATGTCATGTATTCTGTGTCAGTTTTCTTCCTAAAACTCACGAACACAAGGCTGACATTGAAAAAGAGCACTACAAGGGCAATAGCCAACAAAACAAGAAGGTTTCCTATGCATGGAAAACTTCTGTTTCTTCTTATTCATTTGCCTTAAAATTTCTCTGTAAGCACAGTCTCACTGGAAAATGCTTTCTATTTTGGTTGCTTTTAAAGTAAGTATTAATTGAAGGGCTGAGGGCATAAACTGCCTATGTGTAGTTTTAGGCGTTTTTTTTGCATACGTTATTTCTCGAAAACGAAAACGAAATCGGTGAAAAAAAATACGGGACAATGTTTTTGAATCAAAATGCAGTTCACATGCAAAAATTTGGACAAATCCAAGCGAACTAAAAAAACGGTCGAAAATTACACATAGGCAGTTTATGCCCTCAGCCCTTCATATGTCTGCCTTATTAACATGCATGAAGCAATGCCCAAGGGTATTCTTTATTTCTTTATTTGAAAACTTAGCGTCAAATGCTCGTAACTGAAGGGTAAAACCGAAACTGGACATGAAATGATTGATAGGTAGAAAGGATTGTTCCATAGTGTGACGTAGACTAAAAGTTTTGGCGGTTAAAACATTGGTACTTACGCAACGTGTCTGCCGAATCCGCGCCAGCTTGTTTGGTTTAATCGAATTATGTCAATTTGCCTGTTCGCTCGGTGATCGAAGGACATCATGAAGTCTTGAGATCCATAAGTCTAACACGGCTGAAAGAAGCCAGTCGTGTTTTCTCTGCTTGCCAAACCATGAAGGGAGAGATTAATTTGACTCTCCGGTTTGGGAGTAGAGATTAAGAGCCGGGCAGAAAAAAAAAACTCTGAAAACATCTCTCGTCTCAAAAGCGGGTCGGTTTTGCTAGTCTTGGTCCATTTCTGAAAGGTTGCCGTGCTAGAATTTGCGAAAAGAAGAGGTGTTTTTGGAGTTAGGGGCAAAAAAACTTAGTGATGTTTGCAGAGTGTCTTTCGCTCGCGGAGGGCATAACACTCCCACAATTCATTGCGGCCGAAGTGGGCGCTGTCTCGCGGGCCATCGAAGCCGTGAAACAGTTCGTCAAAATTCGGAAACATTACGGAGAATTCATCCGAGAGAGGGAAGTCAGCATGACGACAAGTCCGTCCGTTTTCGATGACTATCTTGAAAACAATCCGGGGAAAAGTTGCATGGGCGCGCGTGGAAAATATTACTCGTGGTCGGTCGTCGAGTTGTTATGTAAACACAGGGAGACATGCTGCCGAATTTCAACATATAAATCAGTTTTGCGTCGATCAACTCGGTTATTTTGATTTTATGGAGGCTTGTAAACATCAGCAAAACGTATTTTCAAGCGAGATAAACACCAGCAAAAACGTATTTGCACGCGAGACATTTTCACAAGTCGTTGTGTTACGCATCAGACGATACGGATTAAATTTCACATCTTATGCAAATATTTACGTCTTGAAGCCAACAAAACTAGTTAAGTATTTTGTTCCAGTTTTTTCACTGTCGTCATTTACGTTGATTTGTGATACGAATTTCATTCCACTGGTTCCATTTGACGACGAAAATGAACCCTTCAAAATCGTTTCAATAATGACCAAAGCACGCGAAGCGCCAGTCAAATCTCTGTTTCGAAGCGGAAACCGACGGGAAACAGCTTACTCTTTTAACTCTTAATTTTGCCCTTGAACATCGTTAACTCAAATTTTCGGTGTTGCTCACGAACAGAAGTTGTTGGTAGTAGCCAAAAGCTATCTTCAAATAAAAACAACCTTCTTTAATATTTTAGTCTGTTTCTCAGCCGACAGCAAGCTTTTTAAGCACTGAGTTAGAATCAAATCCGATCCTGCTTTATGCCGTTCTCAACCAAAACACCCTCTTCAGCACTTTACTTACATCGGCCAAAGCCTTCCCGAAAGAATTAAGAATCAACCAAGAAACCCGTGCGCTCTCTTCATTTCGGAGGAACCGAGAAACCAAGAAACCTGTGCGAGACTCAAAATACGCCGCTTACTTTAACGTTAACGTTTGCAATGCCCTAGGCCGAACCCTATCCCTAGCTCTAACCCTAACCCTAGCTCTAACCCTAACCCTAGCTCTAACCCTAACCCTAACTGTAACCCTAGCCCTAATTTTAACCCTAACTCTAAACTTAACAATAACCCTAAATCTTTTGAGTGCTGTTTTCAAGTCGGACAAAATCTACGCGCGCTGGCTTAAGGTTAACCAAGGTTGCTGTGTGCTGTTTTTAAGTCAACCCAGAATGTTGCGCACTGTTTTCCAGCTAAGGAAGCTTCTTGAGCACTATCAGTAAACAAAACACTGGTAATAAGTGCTGCATTTAAAAAAGTCGACCATTTCCAAGTCGGATGGGCATCTTGTGGGCTGTTTACGAGTTAAAAAGGCACATCGCGCATAAAGAATACCCTTGGGCATTACTTCATGCATGTTAATAAGGCAGACATATGAAGGGCTGAGGGCATAAACTGCCTATGTGTAGTTTTAGGCGTTTTTTTTGCATACGTTATTTCTCGAAAACGAAAACGAAATCGGTGAAAAAAAATACGGGACAATGTTTTTGAATCAAAATGCAGTTCACATGCAAAAATTTGGACAAATCCAAGCGAACTAAAAAAACGGTCGAAAATTACACATAGGCAGTTTATGCCCTCAGCCCTTCATATGTCTGCCTTATTAACATGCATGAAGCAATGCCCAAGGGTATTCTTTATTTCTTTATTTGAAAACTTAGCGTCAAATGCTCGTAACTGAAGGGTAAAACCGAAACTGGACATGAAATGATTGATAGGTAGAAAGGATTGTTCCATAGTGTGACGTAGACTAAAAGTTTTGGCGGTTAAAACATTGGTACTTACGCAACGTGTCTGCCGAATCCGCGCCAGCTTGTTTGGTTTAATCGAATTATGTCAATTTGCCTGTTCGCTCGGTGATCGAAGGACATCATGAAGTCTTGAGATCCATAAGTCTAACACGGCTGAAAGAAGCCAGTCGTGTTTTCTCTGCTTGCCAAACCATGAAGGGAGAGATTAATTTGACTCTCCGGTTTGGGAGTAGAGATTAAGAGCCGGGCAGAAAAAAAAAACTCTGAAAACATCTCTCGTCTCAAAAGCGGGTCGGTTTTGCTAGTCTTGGTCCATTTCTGAAAGGTTGCCGTGCTAGAATTTGCGAAAAGAAGAGGTGTTTTTGGAGTTAGGGGCAAAAAAACTTAGTGATGTTTGCAGAGTGTCTTTCGCTCGCGGAGGGCATAACACTCCCACAATTCATTGCGGCCGAAGTGGGCGCTGTCTCGCGGGCCATCGAAGCCGTGAAACAGTTCGTCAAAATTCGGAAACATTACGGAGAATTCATCCGAGAGAGGGAAGTCAGCATGACGACAAGTCCGTCCGTTTTCGATGACTATCTTGAAAACAATCCGGGGAAAAGTTGCATGGGCGCGCGTGGAAAATATTACTCGTGGTCGGTCGTCGAGTTGTTATGTAAACACAGGGAGACATGCTGCCGAATTTCAACATATAAATCAGTTTTGCGTCGATCAACTCGGTTATTTTGATTTTATGGAGGCTTGTAAACATCAGCAAAACGTATTTTCAAGCGAGATAAACACCAGCAAAAACGTATTTGCACGCGAGACATTTTCACAAGTCGTTGTGTTACGCATCAGACGATACGGATTAAATTTCACATCTTATGCAAATATTTACGTCTTGAAGCCAACAAAACTAGTTAAGTATTTTGTTCCAGTTTTTTCACTGTCGTCATTTACGTTGATTTGTGATACGAATTTCATTCCACTGGTTCCATTTGACGACGAAAATGAACCCTTCAAAATCGTTTCAATAATGACCAAAGCACGCGAAGCGCCAGTCAAATCTCTGTTTCGAAGCGGAAACCGACGGGAAACAGCTTACTCTTTTAACTCTTAATTTTGCCCTTGAACATCGTTAACTCAAATTTTCGGTGTTGCTCACGAACAGAAGTTGTTGGTAGTAGCCAAAAGCTATCTTCAAATAAAAACAACCTTCTTTAATATTTTAGTCTGTTTCTCAGCCGACAGCAAGCTTTTTAAGCACTGAGTTAGAATCAAATCCGATCCTGCTTTATGCCGTTCTCAACCAAAACACCCTCTTCAGCACTTTACTTACATCGGCCAAAGCCTTCCCGAAAGAATTAAGAATCAACCAAGAAACCCGTGCGCTCTCTTCATTTCGGAGGAACCGAGAAACCAAGAAACCTGTGCGAGACTCAAAATACGCCGCTTACTTTAACGTTAACGTTTGCAATGCCCTAGGCCGAACCCTATCCCTAGCTCTAACCCTAACCCTAGCTCTAACCCTAACCCTAGCTCTAACCCTAACCCTAACTGTAACCCTAGCCCTAATTTTAACCCTAACTCTAAACTTAACAATAACCCTAAATCTTTTGAGTGCTGTTTTCAAGTCGGACAAAATCTACGCGCGCTGGCTTAAGGTTAACCAAGGTTGCTGTGTGCTGTTTTTAAGTCAACCCAGAATGTTGCGCACTGTTTTCCAGCTAAGGAAGCTTCTTGAGCACTATCAGTAAACAAAACACTGGTAATAAGTGCTGCATTTAAAAAAGTCGACCATTTCCAAGTCGGATGGGCATCTTGTGGGCTGTTTACGAGTTAAAAAGGCACATCGCGCATAAAGAATACCCTTGGGCATTACTTCATGCATGTTAATAAGGCAGACATATGAAGGGCTGAGGGCATAAACTGCCTATGTGTAGTTTTAGGCGTTTTTTTTGCATACGTTATTTCTCGAAAACGAAAACGAAATCGGTGAAAAAAAATACGGGACAATGTTTTTGAATCAAAATGCAGTTCACATGCAAAAATTTGGACAAATCCAAGCGAACTAAAAAAACGGTCGAAAATTACACATAGGCAGTTTATGCCCTCAGCCCTTCATATGTCTGCCTTATTAACATGCATGAAGCAATGCCCAAGGGTATTCTTTATTTCTTTATTTGAAAACTTAGCGTCAAATGCTCGTAACTGAAGGGTAAAACCGAAACTGGACATGAAATGATTGATAGGTAGAAAGGATTGTTCCATAGTGTGACGTAGACTAAAAGTTTTGGCGGTTAAAACATTGGTACTTACGCAACGTGTCTGCCGAATCCGCGCCAGCTTGTTTGGTTTAATCGAATTATGTCAATTTGCCTGTTCGCTCGGTGATCGAAGGACATCATGAAGTCTTGAGATCCATAAGTCTAACACGGCTGAAAGAAGCCAGTCGTGTTTTCTCTGCTTGCCAAACCATGAAGGGAGAGATTAATTTGACTCTCCGGTTTGGGAGTAGAGATTAAGAGCCGGGCAGAAAAAAAAAACTCTGAAAACATCTCTCGTCTCAAAAGCGGGTCGGTTTTGCTAGTCTTGGTCCATTTCTGAAAGGTTGCCGTGCTAGAATTTGCGAAAAGAAGAGGTGTTTTTGGAGTTAGGGGCAAAAAAACTTAGTGATGTTTGCAGAGTGTCTTTCGCTCGCGGAGGGCATAACACTCCCACAATTCATTGCGGCCGAAGTGGGCGCTGTCTCGCGGGCCATCGAAGCCGTGAAACAGTTCGTCAAAATTCGGAAACATTACGGAGAATTCATCCGAGAGAGGGAAGTCAGCATGACGACAAGTCCGTCCGTTTTCGATGACTATCTTGAAAACAATCCGGGGAAAAGTTGCATGGGCGCGCGTGGAAAATATTACTCGTGGTCGGTCGTCGAGTTGTTATGTAAACACAGGGAGACATGCTGCCGAATTTCAACATATAAATCAGTTTTGCGTCGATCAACTCGGTTATTTTGATTTTATGGAGGCTTGTAAACATCAGCAAAACGTATTTTCAAGCGAGATAAACACCAGCAAAAACGTATTTGCACGCGAGACATTTTCACAAGTCGTTGTGTTACGCATCAGACGATACGGATTAAATTTCACATCTTATGCAAATATTTACGTCTTGAAGCCAACAAAACTAGTTAAGTATTTTGTTCCAGTTTTTTCACTGTCGTCATTTACGTTGATTTGTGATACGAATTTCATTCCACTGGTTCCATTTGACGACGAAAATGAACCCTTCAAAATCGTTTCAATAATGACCAAAGCACGCGAAGCGCCAGTCAAATCTCTGTTTCGAAGCGGAAACCGACGGGAAACAGCTTACTCTTTTAACTCTTAATTTTGCCCTTGAACATCGTTAACTCAAATTTTCGGTGTTGCTCACGAACAGAAGTTGTTGGTAGTAGCCAAAAGCTATCTTCAAATAAAAACAACCTTCTTTAATATTTTAGTCTGTTTCTCAGCCGACAGCAAGCTTTTTAAGCACTGAGTTAGAATCAAATCCGATCCTGCTTTATGCCGTTCTCAACCAAAACACCCTCTTCAGCACTTTACTTACATCGGCCAAAGCCTTCCCGAAAGAATTAAGAATCAACCAAGAAACCCGTGCGCTCTCTTCATTTCGGAGGAACCGAGAAACCAAGAAACCTGTGCGAGACTCAAAATACGCCGCTTACTTTAACGTTAACGTTTGCAATGCCCTAGGCCGAACCCTATCCCTAGCTCTAACCCTAACCCTAGCTCTAACCCTAACCCTAGCTCTAACCCTAACCCTAACTGTAACCCTAGCCCTAATTTTAACCCTAACTCTAAACTTAACAATAACCCTAAATCTTTTGAGTGCTGTTTTCAAGTCGGACAAAATCTACGCGCGCTGGCTTAAGGTTAACCAAGGTTGCTGTGTGCTGTTTTTAAGTCAACCCAGAATGTTGCGCACTGTTTTCCAGCTAAGGAAGCTTCTTGAGCACTATCAGTAAACAAAACACTGGTAATAAGTGCTGCATTTAAAAAAGTCGACCATTTCCAAGTCGGATGGGCATCTTGTGGGCTGTTTACGAGTTAAAAAGGCACATCGCGCATAAAGAATACCCTTGGGCATTACTTCATGCATGTTAATAAGGCAGACATATGAAGGGCTGAGGGCATAAACTGCCTATGTGTAGTTTTAGGCGTTTTTTTTGCATACGTTATTTCTCGAAAACGAAAACGAAATCGGTGAAAAAAAATACGGGACAATGTTTTTGAATCAAAATGCAGTTCACATGCAAAAATTTGGACAAATCCAAGCGAACTAAAAAAACGGTCGAAAATTACACATAGGCAGTTTATGCCCTCAGCCCTTCAATTTCACAGCAGACTACATTTGTAAACAACACAGTTTGTAATTTATAATTATGAGAAGCCAATGTATCTGAATTTTCATTTTTTTTCTTGCTTTGGGACCACCTTCTACATGTAGGGTAATATGATTGTTCTCTTGCCATAGTCAAGCACCATGAGAGAAAAAAAATTTCCCTGGGGCGTCTTTAATCATTCCAACAAATTTGAGTTTCTCCTGGCCACGTGTTGCTGTGATAACTGCACCATACTGAATTATTTAAATACCTAAGTTATTTTTTTTCAACATGTACTTATTTAGTTACACTATCCTAAATCATGCAGTGGCAAGCTGATAAAATAAACAAGTAACCCTATGCATTAAAATAATAAGGTGACATCAAATGAAGTTCTTCAGAACAAAGTGTGTGGTGTGGAAAAAAAATTAATGGCAGGAAAGATTAATTTTTTGATGCTGACGTCAATTATTGCAAGTACCTTTGCTTTTGCATGATGAAGTAAATAGACAGGAAAGAGTTAGAAAAAATATTCATAACTAATGCTTTTACATAACTATAATGACTGTAGCCTTTTACCTCTTGCAGCTCCTTAAAGGACTCATCCTCATCCAGGTGGGGTGCAAGGTCATTATTCATGACAAGCATCTCATCTTCATCATCAAGACCTCTTTTCCACTGAGCCAAAGGCCCATCAGCATTTGAATTAGTGCTATCTTGTATATCAGTCCAGCTCACAGAAGGTCCTGCTATGCTGGGTGAGTCAAAACAACCTGAAAGCTTCCTTCTCTGTAATTGGTCATTGTCTTCGAGTGCATCTACAGAAAGACTATTTATTTCTGGATGCAACCCTTCACCTTTGATTTTAAGGTAAGCATCATATGATATAAACGGTGGGCTCTCTGGTAAGTCTGAACTTTCCTCATCCTCTTCAAGTCTTGAAATAACAAAATTCACAACACGAACCCACTCTTGCCGTGAATGCTCTTCTGTTGTTGCAAAAATGATGGTTTCGTGTATTCTTGGAACTGACAGAGTAATTGGAAACATCCTACTCTTCTTCCTGTCAGTTGGAATGATTTTGGCTCCCCTTAAAGGGACCTGAAACAGCATCTTAGTCTCTGACCTGTGTCGGAAGCAAGTTAAGCAGTGATCGTTGATTGTAAACCATCTCTTGTGCCAGCCAGGATGTTCCCTTATATACATAACACCACTGTGAAGCTCCCCCAATTCATTCGGCTGAAGATCAAGTTTATGTACAGAACAATCCACAAATACATTGTCTCCTGTAAAATAGCCCTCTTCCTGGCCATTGACATCACTTTCCCAGCCATCGTGGACTTCAAACTCAGCACTACCTGTCTCTGAAATAATTGTTTCTCTGGACCATGTATCCACTGAATCCAACATAGGTAGACTAAGAGTATCTTTAGGTATTGTTGCATCTGCCTGAGGCAGTGATGTACTGCATAGAAAGATTCCACTTTCTTCTGTGCTATTTGTATCTTTCCTGCATGGCAAACTGTCTGCAATGTCCTGGGGGTAAATAACATTCAAAATATGTGAGAAAAATCTCCAACATCAACATACATACACCGTATTTTCCACATATTTCTCAAGCTAGATGACAGTAGTTAGAAAAATGTGACCACTTGTCAATAATTGATATTTCTCTTCATCTTCTTTCACGATTCTCATGTTTACCTGTATGTTTGAACAACTAGGAACATTGCAATACTAATAGTACAAAAAATGGTTTTGACTCTAAATGGAAGTGTTGTTGTTTTTATTGGAGTGCTAAGAAACTGTATTATTAACAGTCAGATGTTTTGGGAATAACCCCTACATCCGCGAGAGTGTTAGTAGCGACAGATGAACTCATCCTACGTTTGGCCAGGGCTTTAGACTAGTTACAACTGGGGCTTAAAGCTGTTTTGGCATAAAGCTGGATAATAGAATTGTTCTTTCATTCAACTTTAAGTCAACAGTTTTGTTAAATACCAGCAACCTGTAACCTTACAGGGACTGAACAGTCTGCAATACTGAGAATTCCACGTGTACACTGGACTCTGCTATGATCAGGTATATGTACTTTTTCAGTAACTGTAAATCCATGGAGTAATTACCTACAAATAATGTAAGCTGAGAATTCATTTTGATTGAAATTATTAACAGCTAGTATTTACTTCTTGCTAGATTTGAGGATATCATGCTCATGTGCATGCGCGCCGCGACGGCATCAAGAATAAATACTTTGGCTGAAACTAAATTTGCTTGGAAATAATCCGTATCCATCTGTTGATTTTTTGCCATTGTATTTGGTCATTCGTCATTCTGGTTGCCTTAATTGTGACCTATCTTCACTGCAGTGTCTGCTGATGTTTTAAATGAATCGAGCCATTAAATGACAGAAAAAAAATCATTTGATAAATTGAGTTTGGAAAGTGATGCTGTGGAAGGCTGGTGACTGGCCATTAATTCTCTAGTGTTGCTGGAGGCAGAGATACTAAGCAGATCAGTCTGGTGTGGATCTAGAAGTCATGTGTGGCTCTCAAAAAGAGTTTATCAGATGTGGAAACACAGACTGTTGATTTTGTGATGATCTGCTTTTGCTGGAGATTTCAACATTGCAGAAGTTTGATGTCCGTCATCTCTGCTTTTGTGGCTACATTCAGAGCATGTTTCAGTATGACATCCTTGCATGCATAAATTTGTGGACACAACACTCTTCTTGGAGGTTTTCTTTTGGAAGGAACCATAATAAATATATTTGTAAACATCAATGGAAATTGCTGATTTCATTTTGTCTGAGAAATATTATTTGTATTTGTTTCTTTGACTCCTGCTCCTTCCTCCTGCTCCTTCCTCCTGCTTTTGCTTCCCATGGATAATGTTTACAGCAATAAACTGAGTACTGCCTATTTGAAATTCCCACTTTCTGGCTGACATAATTTTGAGGTAGAGAGCTCTGCTTTATGATCCAGCTGACAAAATATGTGCACTGAGTTATCACTATTACTTTGACCAGAACAAAGCATTTTTTCAATCTATTGATGTGTTGTATTATTTTTTAAGTAAAGCTGCCATTAATAATGTTGAAGTCATACCAGTCTGCATGACAGTCATTATTTTCCCTCTTTTGTCATTTACAGATAATTATTTGAGGTAAGTATCAGATAAATGTTCAGCTGAGCAACACCTGATCAACAGACACCCTCTCAAAAAGTCACCTGTTTTTTATTGAACTGCTCAGTGTGTGGACAACCCCAAGGAGAAGCTGATGACGTGTACAAAATCACATAACAGTCGCTTGTTTAGCTCATGTGCATGGTCTGTGATGTACATGTAACTCCCTGACAAAAAGCAAGCTTATTGATTGATGAAACTGTAACCAAAGGAAAGGCCAAACTTGTCTGAACAAAAAATGGTGGTTTATGCTTAAAATGATTAACTGACATCATATAATCTTTATTATGAGAAAAAGAAAGGTGTGCAAAATGTGAAATTGAACATCCAATGAAATTTGCAAGTTGGTAGATCACCAACACACATGTAAAATCAATTATATTCCAGCAATGAGTTATGCCTAGAATGTGTGGTACACAGAGTCAGTTGTTATTATCACGCATGCAAACATGTTGATCCTTGACCTACAAAGTAGACATGCAGAGAATGTTCACATCTTATTTCACAAATTAAAGCTCTACATTCTTACATTCAAATCAGAGATGATGTACTGTACCATATCAGCAGCTCATTTCATCATGTAACAGAGTCAACAATATAAACAACGACATCTAAGGTAGAAATCATTTTTGAGAACTTGAAGTTCTTAAAATGAATGTCAGTCATACCATATATCTCTGGCGCCCCCATTTTGACTTGTATTGATTTGTGTGTTGTTTTCCAAATAGATTGGATTGGCCAATACTACGCATATACATTTCGGATATCGCTTAAAGAGTTTATTTTTTAACATGAAACTATGCACGATCTCAGTATATTTGCCTCCTTGAACGGCATCGCTTACGTTAATAGTTATATTGTTCGTGCCCCAAAATAAAAATACTACCTCTTGTTAAGCCTCCTTTGGATATTTTCTGAAAAGATGCCAAAAATATATAAATATGGACAAAATTATTGAAATTGCTGCATAAGCAACCGTTAAAGCAAGTGATGTGAAAACTGCAGTCAAAACACTTTGTTCAACTTAACCTACGCAGTCACCCCTTTCTGTTTTGAAAAAGAATACAACACAGACGACAACAACTAAGACGACGCACAATTACAGTGAGTGATCAGTAACAGATGACTCTTAATCTCGTAATTCAGCGGGTTCGTATCATGAATGAAGAAACAAGTCAGGCGGAAAACAAATTTTCAAAACAAATTGCTTCGCTGGATATCACGAACACATTCAACCATGAATTCTCTTCCAATTTGTCCACAAACACTCAAGCAGTCCCTCTGAAGTTTAACGTTGACTCGGTAATTACGAGTTAAATCCCAATTCATTGTCTTGTAAAGGTCAGAGTTGCTTCGACTATTGTAACAAGATGTGCGTTCTGAAGATAAAATGCGGTGGAAAATACCTTTGACAGGTGAAAGGATCTACCAAAATTTCAATTAAAAGATTTTTTTCAGTTATAGTCCAGGTGATCACTACGTGCGACAAATTTCAAATAAACTGACCAAAGGATTCGCCAACGCTAATATTCGTTCCGGTCGAAAATACCAACATACCCTACGCAATAGTCGTCAGTGCTAAATATATTCCGCGTTTAGAAAACAATGCCGGTTGTAGCTTTAGCCTTTTATAGAGAATAATTGTACTTCGCTACAGACGGTAACCCCAAAACCATTATGAAGGAGATGTGTTTATTGGGTGACCAAAATAAAGTAAAATGAAAGGCGACATGAGTTGTAAATTTCAGTGTTTCCTGCGAACATCATTTCGGTAATTGGCGTACTTCCACAACAATTATCACAAGCGTTTTGTCCCTTTATGAATTTGTATTTACCGCAGTAAAAACTGATAATTTCTCAAGACTTTTTTACGACCGTGACAACAGCTCGTTTGATGTAGTCGGTTTCCCATCGGGATCCCCGACCAGTTTGAGAAACAGTATTAAGCAATTGGATAATTGTCGTATTAAAAACTGCGGTCCTTGATATTGTCAATGCCACTCATGCGGGCTACGCACCGGAGTTCAACCAATGCCACAAAATGCCTCTACGAGAAAATAATGAAGTACTGCAACTCGGTAAAGCGGGCATACGAAAACTTCCAATATACCAAACAAAGCAAACTTTGCTGTATGGATTACATGGAAATTGATCTGTGGCCCTGCAGTACTTTGTTATAATTTTAAGGAACGATAGCTAACTGTCTGCACGCATTACAATATCAATTTGCGAAAAAGCATCGAAAAACGTAAATAAATAAATAAAAACCTTCTCTTCTATTTCAGTTGTTTCTTCGGACCAATGCGCTTGCACTGTGTTGTCTTCGGTGTAACCCTGAGGGTCGTCCCTTGACCGCTCCGTGCGTGTTTTTAATGAGTGATGGGATGTGTCGCGCTCCTGGTCGTTGGTTAATGGAGTAAATATTTCTCCTGTCCGCGATTTCGATCCTAGATTGCTGAGAATATCCACAAAGTCGAGCCGAGTTTTCTCTCCTTTCTCGCTAAGGTTTTCATCCACCAGGACTTCCTCCAAATACTCCTTTATTCCAGGCAAAGCAACTGTTATCACTGCGAAACGAATAGCAGTCAACCGTTTAACTAAAAGTCACAACATGGGATAATCAATTTACTGCAATGAACAACTTAATTATTTCAACCTTGAATGCATCAACTGTACAGCCAGGATACTGTTCGGAATGAGAATATATTAAACAGCGCTGAGCGCAATACACACGACAAACCGCGCGCGCACCAACCCGGAATCGAGAAAGCGTGCAACACGATGGATCTAGGGCATCAAAATATCGACTCCTGATCTGTAAGAACTAGTAAACACTACCTGTAAGTTTGTCCTGTTCGGAAAGACCGTTAAAGAATTCTTCAGCGTTCATCTTTTCAATCTCCTAGTCGGCCTACTCATCCTTAGCTCTACGAAGCAAACATTGCTGTCCTCAGCAGGGTCACAATTGAAATACGAGCCACACAGCAAGCTGGACATTTGAGACGGCAGCGGAATGTACACACGACGGACAGTTCGCCTCTCTGCTATGTTACCGGATATCCTCGGCGCCTTAAAAACTCTCACACCAATAGCTTCAAGGATGTGTCGCTATTTTTGTCCCAGACTTTGCTCGCGCGCGATAAAATATCCAGAACTGAAGTAGTTAAAGTGTTGTAGCGACATGGCCATCTGTGGAATTTTTTTTGGGACTTCATAGGCCCCGGACGTGGACAGTCATTAAAGAGACGTACTTTTGCGCATGACAACAGCGACTAAACAATCCAACTGTCAAAAGGTTGTCGAGTTGTATTAACTTGATTGTTTACCTTTAATTTCATTGGACACAAGGACAACAGAGTTACGTTATTAAGTAAACGGCGCGGGTTTAGCGTATTATACAACGTGACAACTCTCTAGAATCTAAATACCTTTATCAGGCAGAAAAGTAAATAACGTGTTTTCTAAATCCTTTGGAAGCCAGTTTTTGCCATTAAAATAGGCCTCATGACAAAATAATAGCCTCTGTGTCCTCAAGGCTGTAGAGGCCAACTTCTTGTTCGTCGTCTTTTGTTCGATTTTGCAACCACAGGACACAAGTTACACAAAGACAAATGACGCCATTTGGAAGAGTTCGAGAATTGCTTTTCTTTCATATTGTAATTTTTTTGTTGAGGAAGTGAGATTCAAGGCTGTGTATTGTTCGATGCCACTAAGTCAATAGGAAACTTATTGAATGGGACGGGCACACACTTCAACTGGATCAGCAATGCACGTCCCAGTTTAGGATTGCCCAAAACCTTGCTGTGTATGCACTACCCTATGTTCTTTACTATATCTTCCCTAAAATTATTCTTACTATAATTTATGTTACATATGAATAGACTGATAAAACGTTCACTGAGGCATTGAAAATAACCGTCTTGCACGGGTCAAGTGGGGAAACGGGATCGGAGTGCTTGAAACTCTCAGTTGTATGATCCCTAAAGCATCCTTGGAGAAATTCGTACAGATGTCCAGTTTTGAGAGTTAGCTTTCAAGGTAAAATGACGCGGTGATTGTCGCTTCGTCAGACGGATGGATCCGTAAACAATGTTGATAAAACTTGGCGAATTATAGAGCTCAAATTTGACTCTAATAACTGAATTATCTGTTCTTGCCCCTCCTACTTAAAGAAGGCCAAGTTTACATGCGGATCCGGTAGTCTTAAACAACAAGTACGAACACTTTCAAGACTCTATCCCGCAACTTTCCGAGCAACAAACACAGCCACCCATAAATCAAATTCTAAGCGGCCTGTCGTTGGAAGAATGATACTGAATATATTGTGTTGAGTGTATCACTTACATGCAATAAAGACACTCCTCTTAAGTTTAACTTTGTTGTCAGATGTACCCGGTTTCACGCGCACTTTCTTGGAAACCACACGACGGTAAAGTTATGTTCGCTAGCAAAGAAATCACAGCTCATATGAAATTATTTTGGAGCGGGACATATTTTGACGTCACTCGGTTATGCATGACTTGCGTCTTTTTGTTTTTCAACTATTCGCATTAGAGCCAAGCTGAAAAGAAATTATTTTTGTTTGACGTAATGGCAGGCTTTTTCGGCAAAATATGCCGGTAAAGCATTACCCAGACGTTACATATTGTCAGCTTTCTTTCCATTTGATTCAAGTTTCGTAAGTGCTTTGTTGCTCTTACTCTGTTATGCTTGCGCCCTTATTATTGCAGCTCATGATAGCTTTTCTGAAAGCCGAGTTTCTAGATCTGTTTTCGCCTCCAAGCGGGATTATTTTGAGTTGCAGCAACGACTCTGATATCCTTAATTATGCACGGTGCGGGCTCAAAAACTATGCGAATAGATCCGGGATTCGCTGAAAGAGAAAACGTACCTCGGACTTCAGCACTGCTGCTGTGGGGTGTATCAGGTGGTGAAAAATATTCAGACTTGATTTCAAATTTTTCTTCCATAAAATCTTGAATATGATACGAGGCACGTGAATGGATAATCATATTTCTCATCGAGAGGGCATTCCCTACACGAACTTCCCTAATAGCGGTTTTCCGCAGGATTACTGGAAGAAAAAAGCGTGCAAATATCAGAAGATAGTGGCCCATGTTATAATGAAGAGTTGAGGGTTTTAAGTACAAACATTCCTTTAAGGGTATGATGTAGTTCCTTTATTGTTAAACAATAAATTAAACAAGCGATCCGAAAACATCATTCTTGGTCCATCTTTCCGTCTTTACACCGTCTTTCAGCTGGTAAAGTTGTCCCAGCTCGGCGCGAGATGTTGGCTTCTCAGCAATGGGCCTCACATATACATATGCTCGAAATTCCTTAACTTTGTTGTTAAGAAAAGGCAGGCGCAACGAAGACGTAAATTTATCCACCACAGAGCAGAAGGAAATAACCGCTCGAGTTCTAGTCAAATGTCGATTTCGGTCCGTTGGGACTGCTGTTCACCTGATCAGTTATAACAATGACTCGGAAAGAAAGAAGAACATTTTGCATCAAAAATGATGTGATCGCTAATTTAAACTAATTATACTCTTTTCCTTGTACCATTTCCACACGGGAAAGCGATTTCGTATGACGTCATTTTTCGCGAAAACAACCAGGGAAGGATAGCAAATATATATATATTTTTCTCAAATGAGGTCGATGAAAGACATAACCGGTACTCAGTTTGTTTTTTCATGCGGTGGGGTCGGAAGCAGGATATGCCGTATTAGCCAAGATGGCCTATTTTCAGTTCAGTTCATAAGGGGTCGCCGAAATTAAAGAAAGAAAAGGGACCAGAATTTTTTCATGGAAAATGTTTTGACCGATTCCCCATAAGGAGTGCTTCAGGTTTTGTCGTCCCAGCACAGCAAAAAGTGCGCGTCATGACCTTTTTCTAAGAGCGGTGCGACAGTGGGTAGTTACTCACTTAAGTGCGTATGTTCTCAACGAAAATGTTCGTTTTATTGTTCAGAGCTGAATAACAATTAAAGGGCTTGTTTGCCAGAGGGCACGTAACGCGGAATGTAGCTCAATGATGTTCCGGCCATTTGACAGCGACGTGGTTGTTTGTTTTTGTTCTTTGTTCACCAGGCTTTGTTTTCTATTAATTCGAAAGTCAATAAAGAGTAGTTGATATAAACCTGGGAGTAGACACGAAAAACTAATAACAAAAGAGGAAGGGATAGAAATGTACGTTTTTGATTACACGATGCACAAACTATGCTCGTGGTGGCACTCCTTTAGACAGGGCTCTCTATTTACCAGAGAGCTTACACCTTTAGTCTTGTTAAAAGAGTTTGGCTTTCGTGATCTGCTGTTTGCTCTAAGTGGGATTTAAATGTTCATCAACAAGTATGTCCTTAAAATATCGATGTTTTTATGTTAGGTTGTTGAATCTGTTGTTTCCATGATCCGATTCCTTTAGCGTTTCTTTCATCGATTTAAGCTGATGTAGATGAGTTTAATGTTAGTCACAAACTTATTTGAAAAGAGGTGGCCCACTGTCCAGTCATTCCACAGAAACAAGGACATAAATATCAAAATGATTTTCATCTCGGCGCTACTGCTTTGTTTATCAGTTCAGAAAAAAAAAATAGTGCTCTAGCAAGTTCGTATAAAGTTGACTGATTTCAGCTTGCATTTTCTCAAAGAAAGATTCTGTTCCCTAACATTTTCGGGCAATTAAAATTTCAGCTAAGGAATCCGAATAGATCAAATTCTTCTAGCTAAGGAAAACATCACTTTAAACAGACTTCAAACACCATTGAGGTACTTTAAAAATGACTTTCTGCAGCTCTTGTTGATTTGGCTCGTTGGCGGTGCCCTTGTATTTTGTCCGGAACTGAAGACGAAACTTTCATTGTTGAGTGAACTAAGATACCACACAAGCAACATCGTGTTGTGCGTGTGGTCAGAATCTAACGAGGTCTGCCTTATTAATATCAACAAGATGCCCTCGGTTCAAAAACAAATTTTGATCCTTCGCAACAAAATAGACACTCAAGGCAAAGGGCCAAAATGCGTTTCAAGCTCTTGAAATTATCAGTGTTTGTTGTGATAAGCTAAAGAAATTCCTTCAGGACAAAATCAGCTGCTCTCAGTTTTGCAGCTGCATTAAATTTTTGATGAGAAAGAACTCTTGCAATCATAACCGAGTGTTCCTCTTGGTTTGTACAGAAGGACACTCAGCTTAGGTATATGGGTATTGGTTTTAGTTTAACGTAGCCGTGGTGCTTAGCAGCAACCCTAGCGCCGGGCTGCGTCACATGGCTCGTGCCTTACGAGTTTTGCCAAAACGGAATGGAGAAAATTGCTCTTAACAGGGGTTACCTTTGTTTGGTCTGCAAGGATGAAAACAGACTCTTCACTTGTGAAATCACCTAGATGAGTGATGTCTAAAAAATGTGACCCATGACTGCCCCAACCCTACGTGCACGCAATGTGTGTTTTTCCTTCCATAACAAACGGAAACGAATCCAGCGCTGTTCTTCACGTAACATTACGTGCAGTAATGGGCCTCGCCCCCACACCCAGCTGTCTTAGAATACACTGCATGACCTTACATGAAGCACCTTCAAAGCTGTCTTTGATTTGATAGAAGTACAAACGAAAGCTCAGAGCCGGGAAATACCGGTAGGCTTTTGCGGTGTTATCTGCTGTTTACAATTTTTTACCGAAAATGACAGTCGCTGATCCTTCCGAGCGTAATCCGGGTTTAAAAGATTAAAAGTGTTTAAGCTACAATCAGTATTTTCTTCCCTTTCGCCCGTTCTCAAAGACATGACAAGGATTCCAGGATTCAAAAATTGTTAGCGCTCCAGATAACTGAAACGAGGGCAACTGATCACGGAGAAACGTCCAGGACGGTTTTATGTTACTCTGCACTACACGTGCATTGAAATTGACTGATTAGCAAGTCCCGGGCAACAATCCAAGCTTTAAACTTATCAAGCAGAGCCTCTCTTTGATAAGAAATTCGGCGGAATTAAACTGATTAGAATAATGAGAGGCGACCATTAACTAATGAAAAGCTTCCAGCTTCCGGCTTAATTGCTATATTTTTTGTTTTAATCAGTTGCTAAGGTAAAATTTGCAACGCCTCCGTATTTACCAACTCTAATGACTTTATCGCGCTTTCAATTAATATCTGAGAAGATAACCTGAAATGAGATCCTTTCTAATTTCCGGTGCCTTATAATCTCATTTGAACTAGAAAAAAAAAAACAAAATGTTATTGGCTGGGTGAGTGCGCGAAAACAATGTCATAACGGGAAGAAGGATCCTGCGGGTTCTACTAAAACTTGCAGTGTTCAGAATTAGGTATTACTTTGACAGAAGGTGGGGGCTGAACAGGTCACAACGACAAATTAGCCACAGTGTTCACAATTCCGTCCACTCCTGCTGCATGCGTGAATCGATTCATGACAATTTCGTTAGCTTTGATCTAAATTGCTTACATCCCTTTTGAGGTCGACCAAAACAGCTTATCTTCAAAGAAATGTGTACATGTCATCTGGAACAAACAACCCCGCACTTATCAACATGGTGGGGCGTGCACGTATTGGTCGTTGAAAGGGCACTAAACCTGTTTGACAAACTTTGTGTTAGTATTCAATCCTCATGTAGAATGCTGAGAACACCACCTCTTTCAGCAAATAATTTTTTCTTTTGACAGGCGCATCAGTGCAACGCGGCTTTACCATAAGAACTCAAATCCAGTTTGTTTGGTGTCAGTTAAGCTCCCTTCAGTTATTCGTTGAATTGTGGCAATTTAAGGACAAAAGCCGCTTTTTTTTTTGTTTAACCAAAGGGACTGAAATCCGTTTTCTTGACATTTTTAACCCCGCCGCTACGGCTAATTATTGAAAGATTGTGGCAAATTTAATATGGAAAAAGCCGCTTCTTCAGTGGCTCGCGGGATGTTTTACTTAGCCAAAAAAACTATATCTGTTTTCTTGGTGTTTTCAAGCGGAAACTCAGGGTTTTCGGAAATATTGTTGCAAGTTTTCGACGAAAAGAAATACGGCCGCCAAGTTACCACCATAGGTGATCGGATGTTTTGCCTATAACGATGTCGACCAGTCAATTTCCATAAGAGCAGAACAGGACATCATTTTTCGCTCATTTTTAAATTGATCATGAAAGCTCGTCGCCATTTTGGATTTCTCAGTGACAGCCAGCAAGAAAATATTCTGCTTCTTGACAACATCTGAATACCTCTATCTAACCGTGACCACCAAAATTACGGCACGCGGGAAATTTAAAAGAAAAACCGTTTAGTGGCATTTTTCTTTTACCAAACTGAAAATCAGTCCCTCTAATAATCCGGCATTTGAAATGTTACATCTGTTACCCAAAGCGCTATTGTTCGAACTAGTCATGCACACCCGTAGCCCCAAAATGAGGTTTTTTTTTACGTTAAGTTTAATCCAAATTTAACCTAAGATTTGCGAAAAATCAACAGGTGACATGCGCGTCGATTTATTACGTGCGGTTTGCGAATGCCTAAGTTTCTGCGGAAAGTTCGAACATACATATAGCCGGCCCGGATAGCGACTTTTTTTAAATCTAAGTTCAGCTTGTTTTTGACGGAGATTTTAAATTAACAACCGTTAATTAACGTGATCTAAACACAGCACAGAACTTTTTAAACAGATATTACAAGCGGCGTTACATTTCAGTTCCATTGAATGTCAAGGATATCATGCATACGCAGGACAAGAAATTTATTTAGTAAAGCCAGGGCTCTGAGCCATCATCCGTTAAATGAAATTCTACCGAAGCCTAAACCCCAGCAATATAATTTACGTCGCAAGGTTTGCCTCCGCCCAAAGATTAACACCGAACGTTTCATTCATTCACACATTTGTAAATAGACTCATTTTTGAACACAACCTGTTATAATTACATAATTTAATTTTAGCCATAATATATTATTGTAATTTTCATTACACAGTTCTCGTGTATGTAACATAGGATATGTATCTTTTATCTCAGTTATGGTTTATTAAAGACTTCAGTCAATCAATCAATCAATCAGTATCGAAGCCTTTTTTTGCTTACGATATCCTTAAACTGGTCGACGTGTTGACTCAGAGGGCGCAGTTTCAACTTGTCAAGCTGGGTGTCTTTTTGAGTGTTTTTGTTATGGATGGGCGCCTCGCATGGGTCAGAGTGTGGTATACTATAGACTCTCGACACGTGCAAATGGCGGGACACGGACGGTTTTACGCACAGCATGGACACAGCACGTAGCCCCTATAACTACTCCACCAAAAACGTTTTTTAAGTGGCTCTTAAAATCACTTGAATGACAGTGCTCATCTACATATATGTAAGCTCTGTTGTAAGGTTACTGGGTATCTGTGTATATGGTAATTACTTTGATGTATATGGGGTAGCGTGTAGTGCAGGAGTGTTTTAAGACGGGCGAGTGCGGTATAAATGGGCCGTGCGTGTAGAAGGCCACAAACCATGCAAACACCTTGTTCAAAACAAGATTTCCCTAATAGGGCATTCTAAAGTGGCTAGAAACGGGAACAAACTTCGTTGAAACAACGACGGCAGAATTGCAGACGTCCAGTTTCGTGAAAATCCAACCGCTCTCAGTAACCCCGGTTAGTAACGTCTGCGAAGCAGCGCCGAATACTCCAGTTTCGAGCTCGCCATGACCGCTGAATAAAGCACTGAGAACGCATTTGTACACCTTTAGCCTCGACCTTGAGTAAAATATTTCAAATACCGGTGGGAAGGTGCCACAAATTTGAAAATTAAACAATAGAGCTGTAAAGCGTAAACAGGTCATCTTCTCGCTGGAATTTGGGAATATTTTACTTTAGGTCGAGGCTAACGGTGTACAAATGCGTTCTCAGTACTTTTATCCAGCAGTCATGGCGAACTCGAAACTGGACTATTCCTTGTTCTGCGTACAATAATTTGAGCACGCGCTATGATCGCCAACAAAGGGCTTTTGTTGACGGGCCAATCATGGCGCGTACTCAAATTATGGTGCGCAGAACAAGGAAGTCGGCAAGTTGTGCACGATACGGTAACTTTTATGCAGCCCTATTAAAAAATCATCAAACTATATCTAAAATCAGTTTTCAATAAAGTGACTGGGGACGTCGAATAAATACAAAAAGTTTCAATTTCTGCAGCGCTGTTATGAAAGGAAAAAAATGTGTGGCGCACAACAACGCAAATAAAAGGCCCCCGACCCCTCCCCTCACAAGTTAAAAAAAATGGACTACCCAAGTTAATGGTTATTAATGCTACATTCCAGGTTATAAATACTCATTAAAATTGTATTACATAAGCTGTCAACTTTACCATGGAGATCGAAAAGGATGGGATGCTCCCCTTTCTCGGAACCAGCTCTTAAATCGAGCGGCCCAAATTGAGACCAGGGTTTACGTGAAACCTACCAATACCGGGTTACTTCTCCATTACCAAAGTCATGTCGACAACCGGTACAAAGGAAGCTTATTGACAGCTATGCTGGATCGTGCTTACCGTTTATCCTCGTCGTGGATTTACTTTTCGGACGAGTGTGAACGTTTGAAGTCTGTCTTTTCACGCCTAAAGTATTCTCTACACCTCATCAACTCCACCATTAACGCCTTTATCAACTCGAGAGCTGCTGACCAGCAGACACCGCAGGCCTCGCCAGTAATGGTGGAAAATGACGTGACCCGAGTGATCATTCCTTTTAAGATCAAGATTCCGCTGACATTGTTAAGACTCAGTTGAAAGACCTTCGTCTTAAGCTCCAAACCACAATCCAACCCGTATTTGTTAGTGTGAATGATAAATAAATAAATAAATAAATAAATAAATAATCAGTTTATTAAACCCTTTGGTAGTGTATAACACTAAATTACAAGGGAGGTGGTCAATTCTACACAAAATAGCATAATTACACTTGACACAGAAGGCAAAAACAATTAAACCCTATTATAACTGTGAGTAACGAAACTACTAAGGCGGTCCGTTCTGACAAGGCGGAAATCAGAACGGGAACAACCAGACCTTAGCCCGTACCCATGAGCGACACTCGTGGACTGTGGCAACAGGTGTGAGAGGAAACCGGACTCCTTGATGTTAGATATAAAACGCCTGCAAGCTTCATCACTGCGCGCCAGCAGCGTAGGCAAGCCACAGATCACTAGTGCCGACTCATAAGAGCAATTTGGAAAAATGATTCTTAGAGCAGATTCTGCACGCTTTCAACCAACTAAACCAGACAAGCGGGTAACGCGGCCCACACCGGAGATACAAATTCTAAAATGGGCCGCACAAGGCTACAATAAACTTTAATGAGATCAGCTGGTGGGAGGCCTGATTTCCTTAAGACACGTAAAACGTAGAGACGCTTGCGTGCTTTCTTCATAATATAGTCGCAGTGAATAGACCACGACAAATTGTGCGACAGATGGACACCGAGCAACTTATAAGATGACACCTGCTCTATAACACAGATATATCACAAATTAATGTGATCAAGTAAGCTGAAACCACTCTAAAGGGCACTAAGGCCACAAGGTAGAGGGCATTACCCCTTAAATCTACCAAAGCAAAGATTGAGCCCAAGCATTAGCAGCCATGGACAGCTGTTTCGGCCTTGTTAGGCCTCATCAGCATGGCATAGCTAATGCTCAGGCTCAAGTACCCAAGTACGCAATGTATATGTGGGTACTTGAGCCTGAGCATTAGCTATGCCATGCTGATGAGGCCTAACAAGGCCGAAACAGCTGTCCATGGCTGCTAATGCTTGGGCTCAATCTTTGCTTTGGTAGATTTAAGGGGTAATGCCCGCTACCTTGTGGCCTTAGTGCCCTTTAGAGTGGCTTCAGCTTACTTGATCACATTAATTTGTGAAGTATCCTTGTCACTCCAGCCACATCCCACAAGCTTTACGTTTTCATTGCTCTATAACACAGCCCGACATCTGTAAGGGAGATAAGTAGATGAAGGGAGAGAGGCAGATGAAATGAATCATATATGAACTGCGGAAATGAAATCAAATGAAGAATGATCCCAACTGCGAGGATCATTCTTCATTTGACCGTATTTGTTAGTCGCAAAATTGGCCAAGACCTCCAAGAATTTGAGCCCAAACCACAGCTAGTTAACCAACAGTGTGCAGTTTACCGTTTTCAATGTAACCTGTGCGATACAGGTAGCTGTGTTGGTTATACTCGTGGACATACGCACATTGTACATACGCATACGCGCGTTGTTGGCCACAACAGCACTTCATCCTCTGTGCGGAAACATTCTTAGGATCACGCAAGCGCAGTCCCTGAAGACCCCCTTAGTTGTTTCAAAGTATTGAAAAAACGGAGGAACAAATTTGATTGTTTAATTAACGAAATGCTGTACATCAAACAATTAAGACCACGCTTGAGTGTACAAACAGATTCGATCCGCGCCAAAGTATTTATTTAAATTAACCCCATTAATGTAAATCTAAGATCTTGCTCAGTGGAACTCGCTTGTATTATTCGTTCCTTGAGAATGGCGTCATGAGGTCGCCGAAACGTCGGAACATTATATCGTTAGTTTTTACATGCCTGTAAATATAGTAAAACTATATAATTCATTGTCATTAAACATTTCTATGTAGTGGTTATTTTTGTGTCATCACGTGCTTAAAATTTTAGCACAGGTTTTGTTGATTTTCGTAAGACATACTAAGAAGCACCTAACCACAAAGTATTTTTTGCGCTAAAATAAATCTTTGCACCTGTTAGAAACGCACTGCACTGAAAAAAAAAATTAATCAAAATCTTGACTTTTTATTGGCTGTAAACGTTACGAATTCGGAGCTGGTGAGGGGCGTGGGTCTATTTTTGATTTGACGTCACAAAATGATTTGGATCGCGGTTAAGTCTTTTTAAACATGCATGCAAGGCCGTTTGTGATGTCAAATCAAGAATAGGTCCACGCCCCTTCTGACTTGGTCGTGTACCAAATGATGCTTTGATTTTGAAACCCATAAAAAAGGGAAAAACTGGAAATAATGGCTAAATGTAACAGGTGCAAAGTTTTACGTTAGCGGAAAAAATATTTTGGGGTTAGGTGCACTTTAAAGGCAAAAAAATGTTTTTTGATAAGATAATTCATTCCACTTATAGCAAACATATTTCACCATTTTCACCTCGAAATTTTGCTTTTCATGTGTCGCACAAAGCTATGTAAAGTTAGCAAGACTAGCAGTCATATGGCCCCACGACCGTGCTGTGAGAGGCATAGGCCTATTCTTGATTTTACGTCACAAACTGTTTTGAAGACGTTTCGACCGTTCTACGGTCATTCTCAAGTTCAATGTAGAGGCTAAAAAGAATTATCATATCTATATATATCTAATTTGGGAGATAATGAAGTAAAATTATGCGCTAAAAGATACAAAGAGGGTGTTAAAAAAAACAATTAGAATATGTAAAAAAAATTTATGTATAAAGTTTGGCCCTCTTTTTATCTTTCAGCGCATAATTTTACTTCATTATCTCCCAAAGTATATGTATATGTATATGTATATGTATATGTATATGTATATGTATATGTATATGTATATGTATATGTATATGATAATTCTTTTTAGCCTCAACATTGAACTTGAGAATGAACGAAGAACGGTCAAAACGTCGTTCAGTCTTCATATCGCTAGTTTTATTATAAAGAGTTTCACGAAACCTTTTATTATCAGAAACTGCCTTGTTTTGCAATGCAAAAACTCTTTGAAAACTTGAATGCAAAGCAGTGTGTGACGTAAATTCCAGAATAGGCCCATGCCTCTCACAGCACGGACATGGGGCCATATGACTGCTGGTTTTGCCAACTTTACATAGCTTGTGCGACATATCAAACAAAAATTTCGAGGTGAAAAAAAAAAAAAAAGAATTATCTTATCAAAGAAAAATGTTTGCCTTTAGCTGCACTTTAAGAATCGCAACTTCAGGGTCAATTCTGACAATCTTTCCATTTAATCGGGATTAACGTAACTACTAACTACTGCAGTTTTAGCAACAATATGGTAGTTCAGTTAGCCCCCGAAAAGTGTAAAAAAGAGGATAGGAAAAGTGGACAAGAAGGAATGGCATGAAAGGAACTGTATACAAAACAGCCTAAGAACTTTGTAAAAAAATTAAAGTAAGGTAAGCCTTTTGAACATTGTTGTAATAAACGTGTTTATCCTAGTAATGAATTCCTTTAATTTGGTTAATTCTCAACCATTACTATAGCAGGAGAGTCCCCATTCAGCAGTGCTGGTTCAGGTGAACACCTGTTATCTTAATTTTATGGATTCTAATGTGTAATTTATATTGCTAACCCAATGCATGTCATCAATTGTAAATTGAGGTCTCTTCAGTATCTCGCTTTTTTAAAATCGTTTTCAACGCGGTGACTAAAGTCACTTCCTCCATATGAACTTGCAGCGCAGGTATTGGGCATACTACAGGAAAGTTCCTATTCAGCAGCTGGTGCTGGTCCCGGCGAATACCTCTATCACAACAATAAGAATTCTTGTGTGCAATTTATCGTGTTAGAACTAGTGTTTGCAGCGGAAAACTTGACTTTGAGCACTTTCGTTAAGTCACTCCCTCCTTACGAATGGAGTTGACGCGCAGGTATACAGGGTCATAGTACTTATGACTGAATTCGATGTGACGTGCGAGTATGTTCTGTGACGTAATAAGCATGGATCCAACTTCAGCTGGCCTTGGGAAGCATCGGAGTTATTCTTTAAGACGAGCTGGTGCAAACAGTAGGGCTGGGTTAATTCCCTTCTAGCCGATGCTGTGCTTCGAATACCTCAAACGTGGCAGTCAGTTATTGACAAGTGGCGCTGTCGCTGTCTTACATTCCAGTGAAGGCACTCGGCCAGACTTTTGAACCAGTCTGTTATCTGGTTCTCGCTATTTACACACGGCACAGGATAAATGGAAGTCGTAATTTGTATACTGCAGAAAAAAATCGAAAGAGAACATCCGAGATGCTTCAATCCACTTCATGACTATGATTGATTTCTTCATGGGTGGCCTTATTCTGGGAGGCGGTTGTATTCTTAATTTTGTGTTAGTCCCTCCATGGTGATGTCAGCGTATAATCGTTCCCGCCTGATTCCCTAAGACAGTGCTGGTACGTATACGAACACTATCATGACTAACAAGGGCCTCCCAACAGTCTCGCTGGACAGAGAAGGGTCATTTACTGAGTAAGTTACAATCTCGTCTTCTATCACTAACAGTTGAAAGCAACAAGAAACACAAGCAATGTTTCTAAGAACCTGAACGTTACTAAATGCAACAACAGCACTACAACAACACAACACTCACCTATCACCTATGTTAAGCTCTTGACGGTTTCTGCCATCAAATGAAGTCCACGCAGAACTTCTGCTCTCTGGACTAACTACAATCTAAGGAAGAAAAATGTAACCCGACAGTTAACATTCCATAAAAGCACTTCTACCTCTAGAACTTCATGAAACGCTTTATAGTTGGACTTTGAATCTCCAACTGTCGCCAATTTTGCCTTATTACCTCCATTCGGGATAAACATTCCTGCTACCCTGCTAAGTACGACGAAAACGCAAATTTTCTTTTTGCTCGTGAGATGATTTAAGTGGAAAAAACAAAACGGAGTACCTTTAGTTCCACTCCCGCAGGAAGAATGATGGGCCTAAACGATAAGGAATGCGGACAGACGGGAGTCACTAAAATAGCAGCCACACTTGGATGAACCATTGAAGCTCCTGCAGCCACTGCGTATGCTGTGCTACCAGTCGGAGTGGATATAATTAGACCTGGGATAAACACAGTGATTCACACGCTACATAAGACGCAATATACTGGCCAAGATTATGAGTAGGTGATTTCAAGGGGCAAGGAGATATGAATTCGAAAATTATTTAGCCCCCACTGATTCTCGCGCAAAACATTTTTAGCCCAAAGATAAGTTTCTTTCCTTTTTCCCAACTAACACATAGCTTTGTGTGGGACTACAGTCTGTTTATGTTTCACAGATCAATAAAAATTTAAATTCAAACATTCAGCGCATCGTGCCCCAAACCTCTTTCTCTGGCAACAGAACTAGCCTTAACCAATTCAAACAAGACGACAAAATAATTCCCCGACTTCGTCATGACCTTGAAGTCTGTTAGAGACGTTAAGATTCTGTTCTGAATGCCTGGAACAACTGATTGCCTTTCATCATAATGCACTAATTTGTTTCTCAAGGTCAAAGAGTGTTCCGGTCGTGGGAGAAAAAGAAAATTCCTGGCCTTCACATATTAAGTTTGCTAGAAGACAGTGACATTGATAACAAGATAGTGGATGCACAAGGGGGCAGTTAATCTTACCATCTCCTTGTACGGATGTGATGTGATTGTCGTTGCAATATATTTCCAAGTTCGTCAGATACGAAGACGGCCCACGGTCAACCACGACCTCATTTAATACCTGCAAAACAACAGTTCCATGTATAAGGTAAGGCACCTGCATATCTGAGAGAAAACATAAGTTTGTGTTTCAAAAACATGGCTTCGGCTTCCCGTTTTGTTCCACTGGATTTACCGTTAAATGATTTTATTGGGACGCAATCGAACAAAAACAAGAGGGCGAACATTCCAGGAGGAACATTCAACATTTCTATAAACAGTGTAAGTCAACAGAGTGCGAATTTGTCGTTGCACAGCGCGAAGCGCCGCCATCACATGATTGAATCTGACAGTGATTAGGGACAAGCGAAAACATTTCACTCTTTTAATTTACAAATTCTCCCTTATTTTTCAGTTATTCTAAATAGGAAGTGATATTTAAGCTTGTGTAGGCTCTTTGTCTACTTGTTGCTGTCCTGGAAACCGGACATGTTTTTTTTATTACGCTCGGTCATGTAGATCAGTCTTGAATTTTTTGCTGTTCTAAATGTAAGCTTATTGAATCGGGAAAAATAAGACTGATATATATAATAAACAAATTACAGCATAGAAAGTGCTTTGTACGGATTTTTATTCACTCGTTGCAAAACTTTGGAAAACTCACTCGTTCGCTGCGCTCACTCGTTCGTTTTCCTAAGTTTTGCAACTCGTGAATAAAAGTCCGTAAGTCGCACTTTCTATGCCGTAATCCATACATACATAGCTGCTACAGCCTCCTGTGCACACGTTGTTTGTACGAGTGCGGGAGCTCCTACTCCCAACTCCTTTGCAATACAGCTGGGAATGACAAGACTTCGACGGGATCCAAATTAATGCACGTTTTGTGCCAAACTAGGACAAACCCTTTATCAACTAAACAGTGAACCTGCTTTGTTCCTATTTATTTATAGGCCAATTTTATTTGTCTTTCATATTAACAGCACATTTTCTTTGAGTTTTTGTATTGTCATCTTGGGCGAGGAGAAATCATTAGAACCAAGTAACAGCTACTTCTGGAAAGTAACAGCTACTTCTGGAAATGTGTCATAGAAGCTTTCCAAAGTGTGAAGATGGAAGCCGTCATGCTTTCTCGACGTCATTAAGTAGTGTTTCTGGAGTGGCAGAATGCGGTAGCACGTTGACAGTGACTTCTCTTTACTCTCTGCCAGTCTGCCTAACTGTCTGGCTCTCTGGGTCCCTTTGCCATGGAATAACGCCGAGAAATTGTAACTTACCAAGTAGCGTGACATCTTGGGTTTACTTTTATCTTCCTTGTCACGCTTGTAAAAGTCACACTGTAGTCTACTCCTCAGCGTCAAACCTGCATGACCTAAGAAACAGGGAATAGATAAGTAGGACGACTTTCAAGATTTGCTTTGTGCCACGGTACAATAGAATCTCTGAATCCTCGTACAAGGGGTTGCCTGCGATGAGCAAGAATGCTATCCACAGGACAGGCCCTGTGTTTCGTGAATCGGACATATCTACTGTGCCACATTTTATCTCTGTCTTTACAATGACACCACAGCATTTTAACATCACAAGGTAGGATTAATAACTTTTACTCGTTCGAGGCTTATTATCAAGAGCGACCGTTTCTTGTTATTTGTGGGCATACGATCTGCTCATCACGAGATGGTGAAACTCGGGCTTTCATAGGGGCATAGTCATGGGAGTGTGAAAACGGAGCTGAAAATGAAATCAGCCACGAAATGTTCCTACAGCCACTCTTTGTTATAAAAATAAATGGCAACCTCCACTTTTCTTGTTCGATTCCAGACGTCATTGCTAAGTTCTCTTTTCGCAAAATTTCCATTTATCAGGAGGAACCATTCTTTGGCTTTGTCCCATCAAGTAGAATTTACCTTCAAGAATGCCGGTTATCCTTTCTCTATAATCTTGAAATCTGAAAGAGGTCAGGAATCCCAGCGAACCGAGATGAAACGCCATGACTGGAGGGCAGCTACACTATTAGGGAGAAAACGAAAGTCGCACCAACATTACAACGTTACAAGTCACAGTCGGAGGAGAAGTAGTACCTCTCCACATGCTGTAAGGAATACTTATCATATATTACAGCAGAGTGGTAGTTAAGGCACCTGGGCACCTAATGTGAACCTCTAAGCAGATGTTGTTTCCCATCTTCCATGGTCTATTCATGGTTATGAGAGGCCACAAACCTGAGCAAAACTATTGAGAAAATTGAGCTTCTGAGCCTTTCTACGTACAAACAATAATTAATTGAGTTTGAAAGCCCCCCTTCCCCCGAATCAATGTTGTTCGCGTCTCATAAACGCTTCCCTAGCAATGGCGCTTCCCAAATTCAACGCTGAAAAGGGCACGGGCGGGGAGTTACTTTAGTTAAGGCACACGTACTTAACAAACGGCCTCGCATAAGACACGTGGTTACTGGTAATGAAAGCACGCAAAGAGAAGGAAAGGATTGGGTAAAATGAGAATTTCATCGAGCGGTCGAGCGGACATGAGTGAGCACGTGGGGAAGGAAAATGCAGAGTCTGCAGTGACAAATGCTTTGCCTACGTTTGATCAACGGTTTCTCCAAAGTCGTTTCGGTCAATCTTAGCTTCGTAAATGCCAATTTATCGTAAAAACCTGGCTATTTTTACTTGACGTTTCTTGCTCAAATGAGATTCTACTGAAGAACTACTTTCTCTAAAATATAGATATTTACTTTAGAACTCACATTTCAGTGGAGAAAATCGAATAAAAGAAGTCGGATAAACGTTGAGATAATTCCAAATGTTTTGCTTTCACTCGGAACTTCCCGGTCCGCCGACCGGTTTGCTCAGTTGGTAGAGCACCGGACTACCGTGCGCGAGGTCGCGGGTTCAGACCCCGGCCGGACCAACACTCAGGGTCTTTAAATAATTGAGGAGAAAGTGCTGCCTTTGTAATTACATCTGCAAACGGTTAGACTTTCTAGTCTCTCTCTCTCTCTGATCTGTTCCTGCAGGACGTTAAAGAACCCACACCACTGTTCAAAACGAGAAGGGGACGTAGACCCCAGTGGTGTGGTCAACCTTCAGGGTTCGTGGGAATGGGTAGTGGGGGCACCTTGCATGGGATCTAGGAGTCCCGTTCGTGGCTACCCCTACTGGGTAGGCCTGTACCCAGGAAAAGCTGAAAAACCAAAACCAAAACCAACTAAAAGTTACGGACTCTCTAACGCAGTCGATGGCATAGAGGTTACTGGCAATAATTTCCAGTAACCACATAAAGGCATTTTCGGACTACGAGGTGGCCTGTTAACTCAAGATGCTTTGCCAAGATTGCAGCACAGACTGACTTGCTAAGACTCCAGACTCCCATTCTCCACATTTCCGAGCTGGGCACGGCTTTCCGAAATGCAATCTGGCCGCATTTGGCAGTTTAAAGGTCGTTATTACTGCCCCTTCGAAAAAAGAACAGTTTCCAATTTTGTCAGCGTGATGACACATTTATGCTCACCTGAAACAAAGAGGAAGCATGCAAAAGTGTGCCGTCGCCTCCCATGCAGACGATGAAGTCGATTTTGTCATCCAGTTGATCACCTTGAAGACACAAAAGGGTAGCATATTATTCAAGAACTTAAGAGCGAAATACACGATATAGATTCCCTTTTGATATTTTGAAAACTAAATAACACAATGACATGAACTCAATCATTGGATAATATAATTCCAGAGCTTTGATTGGCTTAGTGGGTGTGAGATGTCAGTCGTTACAATACCATGTACGATCAATAGCGGCCATTAAATCGGCTTCTGGTCTTTCTTGCAAAATGAAATTTGCAATATTTAGTAACATTTGTTTAGTTTTAATAAAACAATTATTCCACTGGCGCTTGTTGGATATGGGATAATTCTAAATTTTTCATTTTTACATAAGCGACTCCTGAATATGACTGCTTTTAAAAGAATATGAGTGGTTTTAAAAGCGTTCACCGATTTATAGTTTCCTTTTAGTAGGCCAAGGAAAGAAGTCATCCCTGCAATAATTAGAAAATAATTGGTCTTCATCATGCCACAATGTTGTGTGTGCTGGTCCACATAGCTATGTCTATCGTTTTTATAAAGTCCATCCAGTTGCACTGTATGCTTGCAAAATGTCATGACAGCGCTATTGTTGTCTATGATTATGACTGATTAACGGTCAGTGATCTTGTTTGAGGACTTGTGTGCGGAATGTTTGGACTAACGCGGATACAATGGCTCATCCGACGCTGAAGTCCCCCCCCCCACCCTCCTCGCGTACAAAAAATTAAAGAAAGGCGGGGGCCTCTTGTACTCTTGTCTTTCCGGTATGTTATCACAAACTTACCTTCTTTGAAAATACAAAGTTTTGACCTCACGGCTGAGAACTTTTCATCCTTCAATACCGGAGGGTCATCAACGGCCGTTGCCTCGGCAAAAACTACCATTCCCTTCTCCTATAAAATAGAGATATATGAAGGAACGCATTACGAATCTTTCAGAATGTTCTAGAAGTGAATGCAACTTGGTCATCCAAAAGTAATAGTAATTTATGTCAAAGTCGAGATACCTCCACTAGCCATCGTGTGAGTTCTTTGAAGTATTGTGTGACTTCAGTATCCATTACTTTCTTAATTACTAGCACATTGAGGGCTGGTTTGTTCCATGCCAAGAAGTGTTCTGAAGGATCTACATAGCTACTAAAAGACTCAAAGGAAACAAAGTAAAGTCAGGATCACTGCGTTCATACAACCTACATGGCCACGGGAAAGAAAAGATCGCCAACCCGACACGCAAGCTTTGATCGACAAGCAAACTTCTAATTTAATTTAATTCAATTAATAATAATAATAATAATAATAATAATAATAATAATTTTTTATTTTTATATTGAGTAAATATCACCATGAAGTTTTCAAATGCACCCGACAACACTTAAATTAAACAATACAATTAAATTCTATTGGGCATAAACTATTGCTAAAAATTAGAATTAAACTGTATAAAATTAATACTATTAAAAGTTGCAAATATTCTAGACGTACGTATAATTAAGTATTCTACAAGTACGTACAATTTATCTATAGTCAAGTTAAATTACAAACTTGTTTTAAAACCTAATGTATATACACTTAACATTATTCAATAAATATGAGGTCTTCCAAAGATGTGTTTTTAAAAGAGATTTAAGGGGGCTCGATACCCTAGACTGCCTTTTTCTCCAAAATCAAAACTCATGCAGAAGAAACCACCGTCATGCAACTTGTTGCCATGAATGATGACAAACACAATGGTTGGTGTTTGCTATGGAAACGGAACAAGCTTTTGTATGATCTCTGTAAAAGTGCCTCCTTAGTAAACATAAATGAGTGAAAACACTTAGTCAGTGAGGCAAGAAACAATTTTTTTATAGATTATGTTTGTAATGGTCAAGGTAGTGAGCCTAAACATGTGGAGTGCCATGGCTGTTATTTGCAGAGAGAAAGGGTGTTTTTTTCTTATACCTACCACCAATCTTTCGCACGCTTTTGCAAGAACAATTCAACAGATTGGCTTAATTTTACGTCACTGCGTAAAACGTCTGTCTACCTCAAATTTGATCCCTAAAGAGCTGGTAAAAGGTAAAGAATGGAAAGAAGACTCACAAATTCCAAGCCAGTTTCAAATTCAAACCTGCATTAAGGGTCAAGAAAACATTGCTGTGGTAAGTTTTGTCAACTTTTCCAGCAATACTAGTGCAAAAGTGTTTGTTACGCCTTGAAGAAAAGGGACAAAAATCAATCAGGCATGACCATGCATTTCTCCAGCAAAATAATAGCATTGAGATGGAATGATTGAACGTTCGAACAATAACCCCTCTTCCCAAGTGCAGCTAATTTGGGATTTCGATAATATTGCGACGATTTTGAATTCATCATCGCCGAGTCTTAAGTGTTAATGCAAGAACAATCTCTGATGTGTTTGCAAGGCCATGAATAGATTTGAAAGCGCAGCAAAAGCAGCAACACAAATTACAAAAACATAAACAACCAACCGTGAACAAAACCCCTCAAAACACACACCCAGTCTGCCAAAATATCAAACGGGCAAAAACAAAGGTGCAAAACCACAAGCTATAGAGGCTTCCTTGTGAAGCTTCACTGCTTCTAGATTAAGTCGGTGAAAGTAGCAAGATCGGTATATTTTTATGTCAATTTGCCACGTTACCGCAGTCATTTATTTAATTGGCCATTGATAAGAAATGAACGACTCTACTTGCATGAACTGTCCTTGCCAAGCTTTAAAAACGCGTATTTTATCCCGCTATGTTGAAACGTAGACGGCTTCTGTATAATAACCGGCTTCAAGTACAACAAGATCGCTCTCTGCTATGAACTATGTTCCGTCTGTATACATGCATGTACTGATGCAATAACTTTGGGAGGTGGCACACTGTAAACATGAAGTGTGAGCTAGTGTTGAAAATCCACAAAATAAGTGCTTTAATTGAGTTGACAGTTTGCTCTTTCACTTGTGCTTCTGGTTCAGTGTAAATCAAGTAGCGCTCAAATTGATTTTTTTCTGGCACAAACTCACCAAGGAAGAGAAGTTCTATTCACTCTGTTACCAGTACACTAATCGGTGATAGAAATGCTCATTTTTTCAGTTGTTCGAGCATAACTAGTACTTACATCATCACATCAGTTTTCTGACTTTAACGTTAAAGTTATGCCAAAGGATAAGAACTCCACAAATGCCTTTGGTTACAAATATTCCCACAGAGAACGGTTCTCTTGTTTCAATATCAAATCTGAATTTCCCTAGCGTGTCCAACGTGACCTGCAGAAGTATTCACACACTGTATTCACTGCGATATGGTCCTTTTTACAGAAATAGAGAGCAATTAACAGTTGCTACATAACAATCTTAAAACTTGATTTTCTGAATTATAATTTTATTGGACGTGCCTTATCAGAGGGTCTTATCATTTATCTTGTTTCTTTTTTATAATTAGCTTCACTATGAATGACTATACAACAGACTAAAGGTGGCCCAATACTAAATAAAAATATTGACCTGTCACTAGGCGAGAAGAAAACTGTTTCAAGTGCTACTAAATATTCGAGCGATAAACAAACACGTTAAGTGGTTTGATCTGTGACCGAGATTTCAAGTAGTCATGGACGTAGTAAAGTACTTGTAACGATGGAAACACTAAAACTAATACGTACACATAATACAATTTCATTTTAATGAAGTTAAGTTATTGAGGAAAGGCCAATATCAACACCTGGGCTGGGTTGCTCGAAGCATGGTTAGCGCTAACCATTGGTTAAGATGTATTAAAACCTATAGGTTGTCATGGTATTTAACCCGGGTTAGCGCTTCGAGCATGCTTCGAGCAACTGGGCCCTGTTTTACAACTTGAAAATAAATCTGAAAAAGCCGGATAGTGATGAAGTTTTGTTTCCGACCTTTTGTTTCCGACAAGGTTTGAAAATACATGCTACAGGGGCACCCAACGACAAGTTTCGTAACTAAAACGTGGCCTAAAAGATTCGTAATTGGGAAATCATAGCCCCTGAGGTTTTCGAAAAGGCCGTAACTGATGTTTTTGGCAGTCAAAAACGTCAGCTAGCATTTTCTGAAAGAAAATAGTTCCCTAGAAAGTTCGTAGAAAGTTAATTTCAGCTTGCATTTTCTCAAAGGAAGATTTTGTTCCCTAACATTTTCGGGCAATTAAAATTTCAGCTAGGGAATCCGAACAGATGAACTTCTTCTAGCTTATGAAAACACCACCTTAAACAGACTTCAAACACCATAAGGTACTTCAAAATGCCTTTCTACAGCTTTTGCTTGATTTGGTTCGTTGGGTGCTCCTGATGCTAGTCCTTCTGGCTACAGATGCTACGCAAGTCGTTGCCTTGGATCGTGCAGAATCGCCAGAAACTCTTTCTGGCCGTAGTCGTGCAAGGAGTGGATAACTCTGTCCAGCGGATAAAATCATCGAAGTACTGCAACTCAATACATTTTATCCGCTGATAGAGTAATCAACTCTTTGAACAACTGGGGCCTGGTTTCTTTTGTTCCTTCAAGTAACATTTCGATTACGAGAATAGAGTTTCAATTTCAGCTGACAGTTTTATTAAAACTGAAAAATGCAAAGAAACGTGCTCTTTTGTATTACAGTTACACTGTGCATGGACGTTGAAAGGCCAAACGTCAAAGCAGTGCACACCAGCTCCAGCCACTTTTTGCATTCTTCCCGCCTATTTTGTCTCCAGTCAGTTATAATATCTCCCCAAGCGAATATCTTTCAAAATTAAGGCAGGCGGTGAAGGGAGGTTTTACGAAAAGAATCACAAGTAGGCTATTGTTCTGAAAAGCAGTTAATCAAATCAGCCAGAGTAGTGAGGGATCATCCAGATTACCGACTCCACAAAAGGCTCCGAATTACACATAACCAAGAGATGGGCATAGTCGCATTCATTATACTTACAACAGGTAGACCACAGAGGGGAGAAAACTTGGAAACTTTCAAATAACACAGACTGGTCACATGAATTCATAAATTATCGGGCTGTTTCTGTCATACGAACGAATATTCAAAGTGGACATAAAAAAAAACAACCATCAACGAGTCTCGCAATTCGTACAGCGTATTCTGTTGTTCTTACAACGAAATTCTCAGATACACATGATCAACGCCACAAACATGCACTTGTAAAAAGCATTTTGCCGAATAAGACCAAAGGCTATGGCTAGAACCGTGCGAAAAATACGAAAAATAGTCAAACAAAACAGACATTATGGGGTTGACTTGGAATTTTGTATTACTTGATTCAAGCCTGCCTAAAAGTCACGTGTAATGTGGTTTATAGTACTTTGCTGGTTTTGAGACCACAAATGGAATCTGATTGGCAATATTTAATGGTTAAATGGTTGCTGTTCCTTGATATCATAAACTGCCGCTTATAAGCCCACCCCACTTATAAGCCCATCTACCTGTAAACAAAACAAAAAAAAATACATCCGATTATAAGATTATAAGCCCCCACCGGATATAAGCGCCCCCCTCTGGTAACTATTCGGTGTTTTTTTTATCGAAATGAAAAATTGATTTAAAGCTAAATTTAAAACCAGTACATGTAAAACGTATTTCCATCAACATTACTGACTACTGTAGCTCGTTTCGAAACGTCTTTATTCCGGTTATAAGCCCTCCCGGATATAAGCCCCTACGTTTATAGACCCTCCTAAGCCCCCTTACGAAATTGTACTAGCCCAGGGCTTATAAGCGGACGTTTACGGTATTCGTTAAGCAAACGTCTGGTTCGGCACCCTTTTTGGGTTTTAGTGCACGCCTGCGGGCGTGTGAGGCTCGTGCGAGAATTCGCGCCTTCAGAAAACGAAAATAAAAACCGCCGGACTGTTTTGCAGTCTAAACAATAATATAACACCAACTGATTCAGTGACTGATTGTTTTCAACATCAAATTAGCATATAAAAGCCATAAAGATGAACAATGATAAACAAGGAAATAGCAGCACCGGTTTGAGAAACGAATATTCAGACCGAAAGAACATGATTAACAATGAGTGCAAGTCTCAAAGACACAAAGGAAAGCTGTTGGATCAAATGGTCAGCTGTACCGTTTGGAGGTCTTCACATACCGAAACAAATTACCTCGCCACTGGGAGTAACATGTAAATTTTCCGCTACCGTAAATTGAGTCAAACCGAATTCTTGAATAGGAATTCTTAAGAGCAGGCTGATCTCTTATTAGTGAAATTGCACACTTCTTACTTGTAAAATTTCGTTTGAAATATAACAAAACTGCTAACTTTACCATTGCAGATACGTCTTTTTGTGATTCTGCTCTCGTGGTGGAAGCCCAAAATATCCACTTGGTCTCATGTCTCTCTCATGCCCACATCTCCATTTACAACCGGAATGTGACTGTCCTCTCCAACATCTCTTTCCATTCTGTGTCTTGTGAGAGCGCGGCAACAAGCAGCAAGAAAGCGGCGATGAAGATGTCTCCATTGGGGCGATTCCACCACATAAACAAATCACGTATTCCGTCGAACGGCACAAATTCTGTAACGATCCTTTCCAAAAAAAAAAAGAATTTGACTTGGAACAATAGAAGCACGCACTTCCTATTACGTAGCTCTTACGAGGGTTCGGTCGTCGAGAACTTGAAAGAAGAGGCTGAATGGACGGTACAATGAATTACAGTGGCTTTCCTTTTTGGCGAAGTACTCTCAACTCCAAGCTTAAAAGCTCATTATAATGTCTTTATAGTTCATTCTAAGGTCACATGGTATGAAGCAGAACAATTGAAATAAATTGCTGATTTGTTCTCTGTGAAAACTTAACGTTCCGTAAAGTGTAAAAATTTGCATTTTTTATGAGAAAGTTGCTTCCGAGAATTTTCTCTTTCTTGAGCAACAAATCTCGCCTGTTTTCTCCTCAAACGGTGTCATTTATAGGGATAGGGACTGCACACTCGTCCACAAGATCAAGTATTCATCCTGCTATTGTGACTGCATCTAGGGGCTCGTCATCAGTGTAAATGTCAGGAAAAAGATTGCGGCGGCCGATCAACCAACCGCTCTTAGTTGAAGACGAGAGAAGCTTGAGTGAGACAACTCAATAAATTTCATAGGTAACTCGAACATATAAGCTGTTAAGGACTCTTTACTTTCATGCAAGACTTGCAACGTTTGCCGCCCTGTTTTGCGTGGGTTTACGTGTGACGCAAAGAACACGAACACAAGACAAAGCCGATATCAGTAATGATGTTTATAAGATTTCAATGCTTCACAACACTCAAGATTTAATGAAATATCCTTACAAAAGCAATCATCAACAAGTTGAATCGGCGTGTTTGTCCTGCGAGATCTGTTCTTTCATTTGACAAGACTGGTGATCATATTTTAGTGCATGAACAATCAACATGCACGCGATTCTTTCGGTTGACCGACTTCATCGTTGCCTCTGCCGGAAAAGTGCCGATAGGCAATACGTGACACAAACCACTTTATTTACAGAACTTATCAGGTACCAAGGAACTAGCTACTCACGTTAGGTTTAGCCACAACTATGACACGACTTTCGGAGAAGTAACGCTGTATTGAATTCAGAATTTGTTTTATTCAAATCAGTAGTAACAATTCCACTGTTTTTGCTAGGCAGAATAATAAATCACAATTTCGAAGAATCTCAGCGTTCCGTAATCCGGAATCCTAAATCCTTGAACCTGGTACAAAGGGTGTCATACAAATATAAAACAACGATGTGTTCGAAGAAGAAACAAAAAGTGGATTTGAAAAACACGAGTATTCATGTGAATTTTATCATGTTCAAAGTTATAGTTTGCCGCCTAGTTCGACTTCCCGCGATTTCAACTGATTTAATTGCAAGTTTGGTGCTTTCAGCTTCATTGCTTGTTTTGATTTTCAATTTTCTCCAATTTAAACAAGATTCTGTTAAGATTCCTGCAAACAACTGGTGAATTTTATCGTCAGTTCTAAAACTTTTATTGTAGCTATTAGGCTCTGTCTAGACCACGACCGCAGTTTTTCCGCCTAAACGTGGATTTCCACTGTCGCCTAATTTTTACGTGCGCACGGACGTAAATTTGAACTGGCTTTACGTGCGTAAATAAAATAGAGACGATGTGTGAAAGATCCAACCCAATCTCCCGACTGTAAATGTAGACAGTCTACATTTGTAATTCTACCCAGTTAATGTAGAGAGTCTACATTTATTAACACTGACAGTCTGAAAGAAGACAATTATCAATGTTCGGACAGGACTCGAATCTACGACTCTTCGCTTACTAATCATCTCTTCTAACCACTAGACCACCACGTCACTGGTTGAACAAAACTCAATTTTTAAACATAATATAATTCATGGGCTGATTCTACTTCCTGTAGTAAGTCTACATGTATATAATCACTCGCAAAAAAATAATTTTAGAAAGTAAATGGAAAAGGTCGATCATCAAACCTCAACAAAAAGCTAACCGTTTAAAATCAGCGCTTAGGCCTAATCACTGTAGATAAGTGATATTCTATGCAAGACTCTAATAAATATCTAGTTATACAACTTCCCGTCGTCTTGTTCTTCAGTGGTCTAGTGGTAAGAAGCCGTTCCTACTACCGTTCCTGCAAGCGCCGTAGTTCCGGTTTCAAATCCAGTCCAAATATCGTGGTTTTTTTATTTGTTCTTTGTTCTTGCTCTTAATAAATGTAGACTCTCTACATTAACTGGGTAGAATTACAAATGTAGACTTGCTACATTTACTGTCGGGAGATTAGGTTGAAAGATCGCGCGTAAACGTAAAAGTTGAACCTCGCTCAACTTTTACGTTTACGCGCGTCCTTTCACACATCGTCTCTATTTTATTTACGCACGTAAAGCCAGTTCAAGTTAACGTCCGTGCGCACGTAAAAATTACGCGACAGTAGAAATCCACCTTTATGCGGACCTCCCGATCGTTCAATAACATGCATGTCTATATACTTTGGGAGTTAGTTAACATGATGATAAAAAATGCAGATTTCTGTCCCACGTCTCAACCGGTGAGGGTAAAAGACGGAATGAGTTTGCGGAATGGCATGTGGCATGACTTGCGGAATGGCATAATTATGCGGAATGTAATATATGCAGAATGAGCCGAAGAACTTAATTCAACTAAAAAGAGTTAATTATTCTACAGCCTAAAACACAGTGACTATAAATCGCAAGCTATTTGGCGAACTCGGTCACAACGAAATGTTGAAAACAAATTTGTCCGGATTTCACCGAGAAATATTTCAGGTTTGAGCACTTCTCTCCACGGGGCTTGCTTTCATATAAATATTTTGCAAATGAGCCCTTGAGGTGATTAAATTTCTCTTGAGTTTGGTTTGAGCGGCCGGCGGCGTCATGAGGAGGAACATTTCAAAATTAAGCACTACTTTCTACCGGACTTGCTTTGGTATAAACATTACACTTTTGAACTCTTGCGGAGGATTAGTTTGTTCGCGAACAGAATCGTTTGGCTGCGATCAAACGAGCTTTCAATTTTTTTTGTTATCTTCAGCACCGTGTCAATTTCACTGCGCGGTGTAGGTCAAACTATACAATATCCATTTGGCCAGTTTGAAATGGCTTAAATAAAATTTTATTTTACCGAAGCAGAAGTGTATACGCTTCTGACCCGGGTTGATCGTAAGAGATTTAGGTACGGAGCCTCGTAGAGCTTATATTATGGTTTTCAGAACTTTACAAGAGTTTCACTTCGACCGGTCGCGCTGCTTCGATATGATATTTATATGATATGAATAATTGAACTCAGTGCTCGCGTTGTCGCCTTATCGAAGAGCAAAAACGAGAAAAATATAATTCCTGAACTGACTAATCCTATAAAAGCAAACTCAACAGCTGACTCAAGAGAAATTTAATAACCTCAAGAGGTATATTTAAATCAAAGCAAGCCCCGTGGAGATGCACCGAACTTGTGGGGTACAGTCAAACTCGCGAAAGATTCCTTTCAGTCACTTCGATTCAATTCATTTATTCTCACTACCTGCTTTTACAATTCTCGTTTCAGCTAAAAACATGAACAGACTGTCAAAAAACTCTACCTTATCCGATTTTATAATGTCACCATCCTGAATGTAACGCAATCCCAAGAGTTTCGACCAGAGAGCAGTACTCAACACTGAAATATTTCACGGTCAAATTCTGACCAATTTATTTTCAATATTTTCTTGTGACCTACTCCGAGATTCCCACTGGCGTGACTACTGGTGTTAAATATGGTAATGGCGCGATTAAGGTAGCAGTTGCACGCTGAAAAGTTAAACTTTAGATCAGAATGCAAACCTGAAAAAACAAAAACAAAACAAAACAAAAAATGAGTTTGGCTTGAAAAATTTCCCGAAAAAAGATGGCACGAACAGAGGAAAAAAGAAAAAAGAAAAAAAAAAAAAAAAACAGGCGAATGCGATAGTTGAATCCTAGTTGCTCGAAGTAATTCAACTGTCCTGCGCGTTGCGCGCTACGCGCGATCGCGAGCACCACCAACGCACAGGTACTGTCCTCTGCGCTAGTTCAAGGAAAATAAACGTCCCCTTGGCGATATTTGTCGGCTGATATTTTATTTCTGTTGTAAAGATATTTTCATGTTTGAAAATTGAAAACGATTTTTGTTTACAAATTTGTACACTGGCACGGTTTACGAACAATTAACAACGGTTTTAAACGATTTTCTACTATTTTGACCTTTGAAAAGAAATAACAAACATTAACTCATATTTTATTGAAATTAGCCCGAAATCGTACTAAATCGTTAAAAACCGTCACAAACACGCTTGAAATCGTATGAAATAGATCGTAAACCGTCGCAAATACGTGAAAACGTCATTTGGACATAATTCAAGTGCCCTACACATGTTAAGATTCAATATTTCAGTCTTTCGTTACTATTTCCTATTACGTCGGCCACGCGAGAGCTCATAGACTGTATAGTTCTATCTATCAGTTGTTGTGAAATACCACTAATCGTTCTTTGTACCCTTTCAAAAAATTGTTCATATGATTCATGCGTTATGCCTCTTTCAAGCGCATCTTTCGCCAACTTCTTAGAGACAATGTGGAATACGTTCTCTATTGGATTCAAGTGTGGACTTCGCGGTGGAATTTTTAAAAGTTCACAGTTGCAACGGGCCATAGCCTCACGGGCTGCTTTGCTGTTTTGTGAAGGAACACCGTCTTGCAGCCACAGTCGACTCAATCCTTTGCATGATCGCTCAAACATTGTGCTGAAATGCTGGTCAATAAAAGATGCGAAATAGTTTCCATCCAGTTTTTCGTATCTTTCACAAACAAGCACTCCTTTGCCGTGACTTATTGCTACCATGAACTTGGCCACTTTTCCTCCCGTTCCAGATTTACTGCTTTTGGCCAAGCACCCTTGTGTGAGGCCTTCAGATCTTTTTCTCCATACTCTCCCTTTGGGGCGCGTGCTTGGTCCAGTGGATTAGTTTTGTACACGAATGAGACACCATCCAAGTAGAAGGCGAGGGAATCTGTCCAAACACTCGGGGAGTATTCTGCTTGCATTTTCCGGGCAAACTCCACTCTCTGGTCTTTGTCGGTCTGACTCATTAGCCCCTTTTTGCGTGCCTGAAGGAAGAAGTAACCATTTCTATTTAGTAAACGCCTAACAGTTCGGTCGGTGACATGATGAATTCCTGTCCGCTCCATCAAACGCCGTGAGGAAAAGGAGCCCTCTTGGTCTCTCAATTCTACTAGACTTCGAAGAATTAATGCCTCTTGTTCTGGAGTGAGTTTTTTCTTCCTTCCACAAAACGTTCTACGGTTCTCTCGCACTTTGTCCTCTGTGCTTGCTATGCGTTGCACACTTGTTTTCGAAATTCTACATCGTAGAGCAATTTCTTCTAGCGTGAGAGGTGTTGTGCTTTTAAGCGCTCTAATTGTAGCCTTTGTTTCCTCGGGTATTCTTTTTCTCCGTGGCATGTTGAAAGATATTTTTCGGTAATAACAATGTTCTTTATCACCTCCTCTGCTATTTCCGAAAGTCACATAACAATTCACCGTTATATATTCTCCATGTTGCCGAAAATATCCCGCGTGTAATGCCTTAACTTAGAGTGCACACCGTAAATAGATGACGCGCGTGACTGCGTCAGAGACCTGTGTTTAATCGCGTTTAACGAGTTGACAGATGGCTATCTAATTACCCGCACCCATTGTTTCGTGACGTTCACAGTCTTGATACAATCTTGGACACAATAAATGGAACATTTGAACCACCCCTCCCCCCCATTTCAATGATGCCAAAATGGCGCGTTTTGCTCTTCGCGCGCCTTCATCATTGCTTAGGGGGGGCATGGGGGTTAATTAGTCCATTTTATTCCGTCCAAGATTGTAGTTCGGCAACTAGCTTGCGATTATTCACTGTCAGTCAGGCTGTCAGACACGATCAATAATCGCGTGTTCCTAGATTATTAAATGTAGAATTATTAACTAAAGAAAAGAAAGGGCGCGCTTTCAGTTAATTTATTTCTTTGAGTCAATCTACATGTATCATATTCTGCATAATTATGCCATTCCCCAGGTCATGCCACATGTCATTCCGCAAACTCATTCCTCCTTTTACCCTCACCGCGTCTCAACGTCCAGTTATTTTATCTGCTATCCAATGGAAAATCGCGAATTCTCAAACTTGTCTGATTACTGACAATTTTGTAAAATACTGCGTTCCTTTGTTCTAACTAGGAAGTTTAAGAAACGAGGACGCGACGGCAACGAAAACGTCATTTCAAAATATATCTTCTCGTTATTATAGCACTTTCGCGATTATTCCAATTTGCTCAACTTGTAAAATGTCGGCGAACTATCCAGGAACTAAATTTCTGTTAACGGCGTTAAAGTAAAGAAAAAGAAAGAAAAATTTGCCATCATGTGCTCACGCTCTCGCCAAAACCTAAAATTTAGTAATTTCACGTTGTTGTTTTGCAGAGGACGGCAAAGAAATATAACAAAATGTAAAACGCACGCGCAGAACTATTGTTTGTGCTCATTAAACCTATTGTTTAGAAAGCTACTGCAACTTATATTTCAGTTGTAACTTCGCGGGCGAGGATTTTACGAGGCATTTTACTGGGTATCAGTGAAAAGAATAACCACGTTTCACCTTCACAGGCTTCATGTCATAACACTGTGCTCCAACTTGATTGCTACCGTGATCTTTGCGGTATTCCTGTAGTATCGCATCTAATGTAGATCAGATTATTGGTAAGAACACTAATCAAAACAAGGGGAAAAAATGGCGCCATAGAAAACGAGAATTCCTCTTGGCATCGTAAAGAGTTTTCAGTTCAAACAGGGGAAGTTAGAAGGTACATCGTGACTGTACAAGTTTGTTTTTCAACTTTTTGAGAACTAGAACAAATGACACAACTACAGTAAAAATGTTTTCTTGATCAGTTAAATAAACATTTTCGTCACATAGCACAGGTGTTCTCGACCTCGTCTTGAGCCTTCGGGCAGCACTTGGTTCAAACGAGGTTTTTGTTTTGTAAATTAACGACGAAATCAGAACCAGCTTTTTCGTTCCCTGGTCATGGATCCAAGATGCGCGAGCCTAATTCTTGCAAAACCTGAAAGTAGTGAAGTTTCACGTTACGTCAACCACTGACGTTTCTTTTTAATAAAATGCCCCAGGCAGGGTCGAATTGGCGTTAAAACGAAGGACACTTTTTTTGCTTCCAACCCATTCCATTTCACTCTCAAAGAGTTCTTTTGTTTCAATGAGTGGCTGCCGATTTGAACGTGAAAAACAACAAATGTTCATAAATAATATACTTGAGGTGTATGCAGTCGATACAGTTTCGTAAGTTCTTTGCTCCAATGGTAAAATTTAATTTTCTTTTTTCTTTGATTGAACAAAACCAAAGACAAGTGAATGAAACAAAGTAGCTAATAAAGACTTTTGCACTAAGGCCAAAAATAACAAGCAGCAATTAAAAAACAAAATAGCCTGTTCCAGGCGTTCAGATACCGTCGATTGCATCTACCCGTGAACGCACGTGCCCAAAACATGTTTTCACTTGACGTCAAACGTCTGCGTTTCAGGTGTCAAACTTTTAAGTTTGCCCGCCCAAATGTGAAGTTTCAGCTAGTGTTTCACTACTTGTAGGGATATGTTTTTAGTCAACAAGAAAGGAAGAAATTATCAAAAAGGCGTCCTACTTTCAATATATATCATAGATATCAGTGAACGGATTTTCGCTGACTTTCCTCAGATTACTTGACTGAGTTGACAGTGAATTGAACCACGAGAACACCGAAGGAACTTCACATTTGGGCGGGAAAACTTTGAAAGTTTGACACCTGAAACGCAGACGTTTGACATCACCTGAAAACATGTTTTGGGCGCGTGCGTTCACGGGTAGATGCAATCGACGGTAGTAAACGGAGCGCTATGGTACCGGCTGAGCGATTTTCGCCTCGCTCTGTCGGCCCTATCGTTGCTGAATTGGACATGCTACGTCAATTATTCACTTGTGTGAAACTGACCAGATCCGGCAGCTGAAATGTTTGTAACATCTTTTTTCTAAAATTAACGTCAAACGTCAGTGAAGAACGAGACAATGTTAACTCGCGCTCGCTACTACGATACAAATAAGATTCTGCCTGACCATAGTTAGTAGTATGGCCTGACAAAAACATCGAGTTCCTAAATGACATTGTCGTGTTTACCTCACAATGTTCCAGCGTTTGTTGGTGATGTCTTCCTTACGAGCAACACAATGCATGTATCATACGTATTTCCACTGGTGCAAGATATGTAGTTGAACCGATAATCACTTGTATACATGTTTCTACGTTGACTGCTTAAACGAACCGTGCTCCTTCGAGTGGAAACGTATTGCTAACTAAAAAGACTTCATCCACATCAGTGTAGACTCAGTTGAGAATTGATTTCAAGTCCATCAACAAAATTATTAACCAATTTTTTTACCATAAAATTATATAATTTCTTGATTCTAATTGGCTAAGAGAAATGCAGTTTTTAGGAAACACGATGCAGAAAAAAAAGGTAATTCCGAGTAATTCAGTGCAAAAAGAGGTAAACAACAGACGATTCTGATTGGTTAATAAACAAAGGAACTGAAATTGAGCCAATCAAACGCGGCCTTTGAATGGTGCAAAGTTTAGAAAGGCTGAAAGGCTGAGGAGCTGCAAGCGAAAACAATGGCAGTGGCATTTTGAGCAGGTTTTCTTTCGTGAGAGAGAAACGGCTGCGAAAAGCGGCACTGTTTTATGGTTGTTTGTTTAGAAAAAGTGGTGCCCAGAGAAGGGGATTACCAACGTAATTGGAATTACGAGCCCGTTGAACTCAACACTTCACTGGAGTGATTTTACGCCGAGATAAATAAACAAACAAGGGCAAACAAAGCGAAGATTATGAACCAGAAAGCCTGAAGGTAATGATTACAGCACTTGATAGACACTTGACAAACAAAGTAGCATTATAGCTATAGCCTGTAATTGTTTAGTCGGGTTTTATTACAGCTAAAAAAAAAAACTTTAAAACGTTGAGAACTGAACTGTTGTTTTGACTAAACCATTTTGTACTAGTATGTGATTCACCTGCCTTGCTTCTGCAAAATTTAGATAAGCTATCTCGCAATTTTTTCATGTATATTATTAATAAGTAATCACATGATTTTTCTCGTGCAATTTGGAATAAGCACTTGTAAATTTTTTCAAACACCACAAATTGCACTCGCCCTAAAATGCTGGAATCTGTGACCTATACACCGCTGTTGGCCCCACAACTGATAACGCTTGTAGATAACCATCGGCTATGTTCAACCACAAAGTGAAAATACTGTAATCTGCTAAACTAATGCTTATGCTAATTTATAATGGTAATTGAACTGAGTGGAGTGCAATTTGTATAGGTAATCACATGATTTCGAGTGCAATTTGGAATAAATAAGCACGAGTAATTTTTTTCAAAGACTCACAAAATTGCACGAGCCCGTAGGGCGAGTGCAATTTGCGGTCTTTGAAAAAATTTACAAGTGCTTATTTATTCCAAATTGCACGAGAAAAATCATGTGATTACTTATTAATAATATACATGAAAAAATTGCGAGATAGCTTCTTAACTTTGCAGAAGCAACGCAACGAAGCTAAGGTGAATCAAAACAACAGTTTTCTCAATGTTTTTAAAGCGTTTTTAGCTGTAAAAACTGGCTAAACAATTACAGGCTATAGCTATAAGGTTACTTTGTTTGCTAAGTGTCTATCAAGCGCTGTAATCATTACCTTCAGGCTTTCTAGTTCGTTATCTTCGCCTTGTTTGTCCTTGTTTGTTTATTAATCTCGGCGTCACTCCATCAACGGACTCGTAATTCCAATTACGTCGGTAATTCCCTTCTCTGGACACCACTGTTTCCAAACAGACAGCTAAAATACAGTGCTTTTCGCAGCCGTTTCTCCTTTTTAGAGCTGTTTTGCAGCTTCTCTGCTGTTATTGCGTTCACGAAGAAAGAAAACCTGCTCAAAGAGCCAGCCATTGTTTTGGCTCGCAGAGTCGCTTGCAGCTCATTCAGAGGCCGCGTTTGATTGGCTCAATCGCAGCGCCTTTGTTTATCAACCAATCAGAATCCTCAGTTTTTTACCTTGTTTTGCACTGTATTTCCTTTTTTCTGCACCGAATTACCTTTTTTCTGCACCAGTGTTTCCTAAAAACTGCATTTCTCTTAGCCAATCAGAATCGAGAAATTTTTTCATGTATATTATTAGCTCTGAAATCATACGCGTGATTTCAAAATTGAACGAGCGTGCGAGTTCGATTTGAAATCACAAGTATGATTTCAGACCAAAATTGCACTCCACTCAGTTCAATTACCACTTTATTACACCCCTTTTTAAAACACACAGTTTTTTGTCAATATTAATATTTGCTTATCCATGAAATTTGATAGGTTAGTATTATTTCATTTTCATTTTGATGGGTTACAGAAAGGATGCGATTTAGAGTAAAAAATGGTGCAATTTGGGAATAAATTGCACTGTTGAGAGCCAGATTGCAAAGTTCACCAGTGATTTCAAAATCGGTGTAATAAATGACCAAATCTACTGCTGGTACTTAAAAACAAGGTACATATCTCACTTTCCTGCAATTCATGTACAGAGTTACACTTTATTTAGATTGTAATATTTTAAAAACCTCTTTGCTATGAATCGACCTTTTAAAAAGTTTATAACGGTGCTTTCGTTTTCGCTATGTTATGAAAATACCTACAGAAGACACCACTTAGACTGATTTCCACCACTTTTTAGCTAAGTGTACATTAAAACTCTGAATAAGCCACACTGAATTCATTAAAAAAATGACAAAGTTCAGTCTAAACACGACCTTATACACTGTATACAGTACAAGCCACTTCACATTAACACAGTCGTATTACTGTAGTCCATATTTTGAAGTACCTATAAATATTGACTTAAATAGAAATAAAATAATGTTGCTTCCAGCTTAGCTTGTCCACTGCCGCTAAAACAAATGCACATACACACACACCTCAGAAGCAACAGAAGATTTATCACAGTATCCCATTCATTGAAAATGCTATTCAGGAGGGTGCTAGCCGAGGCTCTCTGCGTATAAACCTATACACAGTAGACGCAAATCTAATGTAACCTAATCAATCCAAAGGAAATAAAAGTGTTTAATGATTGTAATACAGGTGTACTGACAAAAGTTGAAATTTACCAAAACCTTACATTTTCTGTCTCAACCTCAACCACCCAGCAGGGCATTCTACATGTACAAAACAGCTCCATGATAACTAATCGGATTCGCTTAGAAGTCTAAGTATGAGTAGAGTTGTAGGAAGCAACCTTTCTGGCTTTATAGACGCTAGCTGCCAGCTTTCCTAGTGAGCAGCTAAATGCTTTTAAACTATTGACAGATGAAAACGATCTACAGATGATGTTGCTACTCCTGGAGTCTGTTACTGATAGTATGTTTTACATATTAAACAGCCCCACATGATTGTTACTTACTTAGCTCATACATGCCTTGTTCTTCACAGACAATAGCCCATTTTACAGTTTTGATGATGAAAAGCAGGGAGGTCTCTAACAAAACAAGGTCACCACCACCCTTGTTTCCATTCACAAGCCAGGTCACTGGGCATTCAATTGTAAGAAGGGCTATATTCTTCAGTATATTTGGTCGGTCATCATTAAAATAATGCCAGATCAAAATAAATTCTGTTCTGCTCAAAAGGAGGCTGGGGCAGAATCTCTCTCAGTTATTATAGACACTGGTAAGCTGTTCTAATCTCATATAAGTCTTTGGCAAAAAGAGAGAAAAGAAAAGAAAAGACAACTGGTGGTAATTTGTTACAGATGCAAAACCTGTAATTTGTACAAATGCTCAAACTGTTAGCATTTTGGATAATATTGTAATCTCATGTTACTCTCCTCTTCACCATCTCATTCTTATCAATATTTTGTAGGTCATACTGTAGATGAATACGTGTACTCCAAAAACCTTATCCCATTGCTATAGTCTGAATATGAAGCAATAACAGCACCTTGTGCATCCTTAAAGTGCTACAATCATCAAATTTTTACCCCTTGAATTATTAGGTTTATCACATAGAATTCCAGCAAAGACACCATTTACCATTTGCAAATTAATCTTCATTGGTTCCAGAGATATTGAATTTTGAATGTGTAAAATGCGCAAATGAGAGGACTGATGACATCACAGACTCAACCCAATATAACTTATATCAAGTATACTAATAAGCCTATCTCGGTCAATTTGCAGCAGAGACCATTGAAACTTGTTAGACAAATAGTTCTACAGGCAACACACCTATGGCTATAAAAAATTTTTTAACTAAGACTAGTGAGCGCACGACGGAAGACTTGTGGTTGTAGTTGTAGTTTTCTTTTTATTTCCTACGCGTTTCGTCTCTCAAGGAGACTTCATCAGGGAATGAATACAACTAACATAGAACAGCATATTTAACACATTCGTGTTTCTAAGTTTAACTTAACATGGAAGTGAGTAATAATAAAAACATGCTGTTGCCGGACGTTACAAAAAAACGCCCAAAATACGTATGTGATTGCGTGTTGTTAAAGTTTGGGGGCCATACGATTAGCGCTAATCGTATGGCCCCCAAACTTTAACAACACGCAATCACATACGTATTTTGGGCGTTTTTTTGTAACGTCCGGCAACAGCATGTTTTTATTATTACTCACTTCCATGTTAAGTTAAACTTAGAAACACGAATGTGTTAAATATGCTGTTCTATGTTAGTTGTATTCATTCCCTGATGAAGTCTCCTTGAGAGACGAACGCGTAGGAAATAAAAAGAAAACTACAACTACAACCACAAGTCTTCCGTCGTGCCGCTCACTAGTCTTAGTTAAAAAAAAAAAATTTGGTTCCTAATTTGGCAACTCACTCTGTTCCAGTCCCCTCCAACCTGATTTCCATATTTTAGTGATTTTCAGCATATGAAACTTACAATGATAACTAATGATAGACTCAAGAATAAAAACTGTGTCGAAACCCTCCTGTAGTTGCCTACATGCATACATCCAAAAGGACTAAATGTTTTCTAATATGCACTGGAGTGTGATCTCTACTGATGATGATGTTGGTGACGTTATGTGAAAATCTAAGGGGAGGGTATAAATCAAAAATTAGGTGTTCATCACTCTTATTAATATCTCAGAAAAAAATTATCCTTCACAATTACTAGTGACTTTGAAATCTCTCAATTGTCCAGCAAGATCAAATTCACATAATAAATTATGTTAAGTGTACAGTACATGTAGTTACAGGACATAGGCACAGTATTAGTGAAACATAATCCACAAAGAAAGCAAAACATTACCCCCTTTCCTAACCAAGTTTTGGAATATTCTGCATTAGGCAGTCACATCATTGTAAATGGGGCCACAGCAACAAAGAAATAAATTATATACTATAAATGATAAATTAATAAATCTGTACATATAAATAACATTGCATGCATCTCATGGAATTTCAGCCAAATTATAGAGGTTGTAAAGACTACATGTATTAATAATTAATCAA